>JAPMOR010070882.1:1405-57722 GCA_026543865.1 Argiope aurantia
ATTTAAAATACTATAATATTTTAATAGAATATTAAAATACTATAATATATATTTAAAATACTATAATAATTAATTCTTTTGATTGTATGAGGAAAATGAGGACTAAAATTTGATTCCAGACGCTAATGACATGAGCTGAAATTTCTCAAGAAAATACAGTGCGTTTCCTGTATGTTGTCAGACTTAAATTAACCTTCAAACAAAAAAAATATGATAGAATAATTCAAAAGTTACAGGTAATGACTCAAGGGATGATCAAATTTTAGAGATAAATTTTTATTGCATTTTCAAAGTAAATAGAAACACCTATTTTGACATTATAATTTACTATTAGCTGGAATGTTAAACACAATAGTCATTTCTTGCTGTATTATTCCTGGAAAGGTACTTAAAATTGCTTAACAATTTAGTGCACACTTTTATATTTTATAAGAACAAAAATATTCTCAGATTTTATAAGGATTTTCATCTGAAAAATGCTCGTCTAATTACAGATTCAGAAAACAAGAGAAAGTTTGCTAATGTTCTAAAAACCTTCATATGATTTCTTCAGTTTAGGAGATTATCAGTAGTAAATGAATCTCAATTTCTTTCTTAAAGGGTGATTTTCCAGGAGAGCAGAAGTGATAAATTTAAGAATGAAAATTGTAATAAACGGGAAGAACATAAGGCTACAAAAACCTCATTCCCATTTCAAATGGCTCTAAGATTTATATAGCTTGCCATGTCCTTATTTCATAGATTACAACATTATGTAATTATATAGACATAGAATGGGATAGTTGGAAGTATGATCCTGATGACAATGATGTTCATACAATCTCTTCTGCGGGAGAAACGAATCTATGAAAATAGAGAAGGCGTTCTTTTCATATAATAATTGTAAAGAGAAACGTCTGCAAAAGTACATATGTATTGGGAATGCAAATGCGGCGTTGCAAATAAAAACAAAGCGAGATATATAACCTAAATTCATTTTTTTTTATCATAGATAATGTTTGACTTTTATCATACCTTAATTTAGCACTTTCCCGATTCCTTAATTGACATTAAATCTAAGTTATATTGTAGTTAATTCTCTTGTTATTTCAATCAGTGGCATCATATTATTGTTTCCTTTATTCCAATGATTCCGTTAATGCGTTTAATCTCTCGGTGGAAACTAGAGCAAAAGGCTTTTAATTCTTTCTTAGTCCATTTAATATGTATATTTCGTAGTTTTCAGTGTAGAATGCTTCGAATGAGAGTTTCTGGAACTTTTGTGCACTTCACCAATATTAATTTTATTGCTTAAACTTTTTTTAATTTAAAATTGCTATTTTCTCATTAACCATAAGTTACTGTTTTAATTTGAAATAAAATTCCTCATTAATTCATGTAATTTTCTTTTACAATCCTTCTCATATCATATTGGTTGCATGAAATGTGTTTTTCGTTGACTATTAAAATGCGAATTATTTTTTTTATCACAGATATTGTAATTATTGTATTGTATTTAAATTGCCGGTGCATTAGTTTTCTTTAGTATTCCCTCTAATTAGATAATACTATAATCAATCTCAATCTTCACTATTATATTCACATTTACTCAACTGAGAATACGCAAAGTTTTTATCATAGGAAGAACAAATAATAATTCCAAACATTAATAAAAATATCTAAATGTGATATGAAATTTAGAGAAAATGAAATCAAAAACCAAGTACCATGTTCTAAAATGACATTAAAAATCGGCACGTATACAGAAAGAAATATTTACGAATTCTATCTCAAATGCTCAAATGAATAGTTCCAAACTTTAATAAAAAACATTTATAAAATCAAATAAATCTAAGTAAGCAACACATTATTTCTGACCTAAATGACTAAAGCAGCATAATGATGATAATGTCTTGTCCGCGTTACCACGGAGGAGGGGTGCAGTAGCTTCTGAGGGTAAAGACCCCTGAGCACCCGAGGGCAGGAGTCTGACTTCCAGCTCATGAAACTTACACACAGTCGCTTGCACAACCCCTTTTTACAGGGGGGCACATTCACACACCTCACAGATAAAACACAGATGAAGAACAACCATGCCCGAACCGGGATTCGAACCCAGGACGCCCAGATCCCTAGATGTTTAAATTCCTTGCTAGTAGACACAGTTATACAGAAGAAAATGAATGATAAAAATATAAATAAAACAATAATGAGATAAATTGGAGTAAAATATCAATAAAAATGATTCGTTTATACAAAAATCTTACAATTAAAATCCAGATACCGTAACTCTCCCATTAAGTGGATAAGTCACGAAATTGAATAATCTTTTCAAAATTTAAATATACATGTACATTACAACGATTTATTTTCATAGCATTAAATTATTAGATTATAAAATCGTGTGAAGAAAAAAATTGAAAAAATGCCCTGCCAACCATTATTTCCATAAATAAAAGGAAAATCATACAAAATGTATTCAAGTGACAAGTCTGATTTGATAAATAAATACTAATGCTTTGTGAATTATGAAAATTCCATCCAAACATCTCTGAATACTTTCAGTTAATTAAAATAATTCAAATAATTCAGTAATTCTGAAATTACCATTTTACGCTAGCCGAACGAAAAATGGTATTTTCTGCTACACAACAATAAAATCTTCATTTCCTTTAGTTTCCGCACAACATATGTTGCATTTCATCCACTCATACTTATATATTAAACAAATCTCAATACACCCTAAGAGCTCTCAGAAAATATATTCAGTGCAGTATCCTTCTACTCACAAAATCAGCTATTTTCTTAATTAAGAATCATAGTAAAGGCAATCTTAAGAATAACCTGTGTTCCTTCTAAGTACAACAACCACTTCAGTGACAGAGGCAACATGGAAAACCAAGGGCCGAGAATTAATTTAGGCAATTTCAGGCGTAACTGTTATTAAGAAAGGCAATGTTTCACCTCTCTCTTTGAGCGCCAGCGTATGTAAAAGAAGGAAGGAAATGCAATAATTAAGCCGGAAAGATACACAAGACAACAATGCAAGAGTACGACTTATTACATGGGTAAGTGCTTTTGCATATTAAACGATCGTTATTTAGACGTAAAGTCTTCGTGTGGAATGATGAATGCGAGTTATTTCTGGCTAAGATGAATTGAATTTAATGTTCGAAATTTGCCGGAGAAGTTTTAGAAGTTTCAGCTCGAGTTTACATCGCTTTTGAAAAGCTAGATGGTTAGATGGCAGGGTTTGTAGGAGAACGGTTCGACGTCGATAATTAATAAATATACACGTTTAATGTGATTGATGGGTTGGAGTTAAATTCGCATTTCGCAATTGGATTTGGGAATTTTAGCATATGCCTAATTTATTTAGAAGTTTTGTTATAGGATAGTAATAGTAATTGTTACGCGAACTTATTTCTTCTGGCTTATTATTTTTAACTATGTTATTGTGTTCAGTTATGTTGATAATGCCTACCAATTTAGGATAGGCATGTTTAACAGAAAGAGATAATTAAAAGAAAAAAATTACTAACACTTTCTTAAGCTGTAGTATCTAAAATTAATTTTGAGTTGAAAAATATATATTTATGTAATGAAGTATCAAAACAGAATTTTTTTTTAAATTTGAATTTTAAAAGATTTTTCTATTTTGTTTTATTTAACGATTTGTTAAAGTTATCGTATTTGTTTTTTATTTAAGAAGATAAGAAAAAGTTAAGCATTTGTTTTATATTAAACACTTGGTACATATTTATTTTATGTTAAACATTTGTTGCATATTTGTTTTATGTTAAACATAAATTTTATTTGTATTATGTTAAAACATTTTTTGTTTGTTTTATGTTAAACATAAAGTATATTATGTTTTTTTTTTTAAGTTAAACATTTGTTTGTTTCATTTAAGATAAATGTGGATTATTCAGAAGAAAAATCACAAAATTCGAAGCCAATGCCAAACTGGGACACATTAATAATATATGCTCATATTTGTAATGAAGGATAAGAATAATATAAATCTGTTCATATATAAAATTTAAATTCTCAAATTTACAGTACAAATGAATTAAAGAATGAATGTCAATGAATAATACTTTGAAAACAATTTTCAATAATGAGTGTTTAAAGCATAGATCTAGTATTATGAAGTAATTTATAAATTAACAACGTTTCTTTTCCTATTTTTTCTTCTTCGTTTAAAATTATCAGAAATTCCTTTAAACAAATGTTATATGATTAATTTTTATCTCCTTTGAATTAAAAAATATGCTCCATCTATTTTTAAAGCATATTTAATATTGAATAGATGATATTCATTTGCGAATAAATTCTTCTTAAAACTGAATTTTAAACCAGTTAAGTGAAAACTCAGCGTAATATATAGATAGTAAAATATATTACAATTCTAGACATGCATCATCACTAGATGAAGTCTGTTTTTTAATTATAAAAACAAATAAACAAAACATTTATTCACTTAAGGACTTATTAAAAGTGAAATATCTCTGAATAAATTTTTTAAGTAAATTCCGTAATTTGTTTTTATTTACATTTGAATGTCTCTCTATTATTATTTTAATCGTAAATTAATAATTTAATCTCATCAGTAAAAAAGTTCAGTTTTCAAAGTAACTCAAGGCCTTTAAGTTACACGAATGCCTTTAAATTTTTATAAACTACGTAGAATACATTAAAAACATGTTTTTATACATGTTTACGAATTCTATTTACTCTTATTACAAATCTTTAAAGATAATGGAAACATAGATACTGAAGATAGTCATTGCTTCGAAATTAATAAACTTACAGGAATGCATTTGTAGAAGTATCCATTTCCTTTAAATCTAGAAAATAGATAACCACTTCGATTATTTTTTTTCTTTCGGATCAACTTGATGAGAATCTATATATCTAATATATTTAATTCAATAATCTCATCTTCTTCAGTATTTAAGAGATAAGAGCATTTTCTTTTACTTAACCTGGATAAAAGATCATTTCTTCCACTCTTCTTATGACAAGTCGCTTCCGTTTTCTTCAGTTTCTTTTGCAGAAAAGGCATCAGCTACATAGTCTAGCCACATAACTTGAAAGCCTATCTCGGCTGCATATCCTAAGCACTAAAACTGCTGATGAGTCCCTTAAGGGTATTTTTGGAGAGAAAAGAAATGTGAGATAATTCTTTTTTTTTCTTTATGGACTACAGCAACTAAGCGCTTCTTTGCTTTAATCTTAACTCAATATTTTTTCTGATAACGTTTTCTTAAGGAACATCTATAACTTTTTATTAAATATTCTTACTCTGAAATCACAAGGGAGTATTGTGAAATATTAATTGGGATTTATTTGGGATTTAATGAATATCTGTTTAAATATAGTTGCGCAATTCAAATCTATTATCAAGTAATGAATTACTTGAAAGCAAATAAAAATGTAGTAGATATTAGAATGGTTGGATAAATGTTGTTGTTGTGATTTATGGCACTTTACAAGCCCGCTGACAGGGTCGGATAAATGAAATAACAATGCTAATGTTAATTTTATGAAACAAAAGCATGGATTGTTTGTTCTAACAGATATTTTCTATATTTTCAATTATTTAAAGACTTTTTTATATATATTTTGAAATATTCACAACACTTAATTTTTCGGACTTAATGAAACTATGTAATGCTCAAATCATTCAAATTGATTCTCTTAAATATGCTACAGTAAGTATTTAATAAATTTGGATAAGTGAACTTTTTATTTTTACAATCTATCAATTCTTATTTTTTACTATATACATTCATGTATGATTAATTGATGAATTTTCTTGATGTTCATTCAGCAGGAAGTTTCAAATGAAGCAGGAAGTCTTTATGAGAAAATGCAGTTCATTTAGCAGGAGAAATGTAGATTGTTTTTACAGTAAATATTTTCTCACTGATATTCATTGCTTACGCAATAAATAAATAACTTATTTACTCGATTCTTAGAATTGTAATTATTGGATATTATAAATGCCTTTAAGTTTTTTTTCAAACTTTATTATGCTCTTGTTTCTATTCCTTCAGAGAACAAAAGTAATTAAACTACCTTAAAAGAAATGTTTTCAAACTTTTGGATATAAATTAATAACTCAATATTGTGCTCTATTCCTCTAGGAATTTGCATTCTTCATTCTAGAAAATCCTAATTAAGTCACGATATAAGTCAATTCTAATAGATTAATCCTTTTTTGAGAACTTTCGAAATGTGTTAATGAAGACATCTTGAAGGATAATCTTAGTAGTGTAATTTGGCCTAGTACAGATCTAACAGATCGTGACATTTGAAGTATTGCCTTTCTTTGTTATCATTTATTAAATTTAGAAATCCATTATTATCCACCATTTTCTTACTACAGGTAATCTACATATTAACTACAGGTAATTCACATATTACTGGATTGTTTAATTAATTCTTTTGAACGAATTATCTTAAAAAGAGAAATAAAGTGTAAACTTTCCATGCAGCTGTAATGTTTTGCTTTAAAATACTTAATTTTTTAATAATATGTGAACCAAATGTTATTTTAAATTAAGTGGCAGAAAATTCTTTAGCCAGAAATAAAATTCATAACCATTTTTATTGCTCCCAACTTTGGCAGTTTCCTAATACCTTAAAGCTTTATTAAGATTAAATAAATCTCTTTGTCCTGTATTCTTAATCACATTATTCATCACATGAATTCTTACTAATTTTTGAAAATTCTATTTACTTAACATGTAATTTTCATTTATTTTATGAAAAGTCCTTTAATTATATCTTATGTATATATTATGCATCCCCTTTTAATACATCTATTAGTCAATAAGAAATTTCTATACAATTGTTATGAATTATTCAAAAATTTAGAGAAAAAAATGAAGATGAAAACATTGGATTAAAAGAAAATAGAAAGGGTATTATATTGTCAAAATGATGAAAATGCTCGTTTTTACTATGGATATGAACCATAATATCTATTATTTATATGATTCTGTAGCCAAAAAAATTTTTACGTCTGGTGAATTTAAATAATTGTTTAGCTTAAAATAAGTATCATCATTAAAATTTTAGAACCCAAATTAATTATTCATGATTAATGCAAATTCTGAAGTTTGAATTATAATTATGATAACTTTAAATCATAAGTATATTGAAAAGAAAATGTAAAGCCATGCTGCATTTACATTAAGTATTGTTTATGAAATTAGTCTTTTTACGCCTCTTTTTATTAATAAGTTTAATTTAATATCACTGTATGGATATATTTTACTGTCCATTTTTAAATATATTTTACAAGCACACACATGCATTATAAGAGAATAAAAAATATCAAATAAAAATATATTCATTTCGATAAAGTTCGAATTATTTAAATATTTTTTTTTCAAATATTTGAAAGAAATATATTTACAGGAAGACTTTAAGATAAACTGTATTGATTCAACATATAGGATTTTATACCTTTATTGCAGTCAAAAATACCTCATCCATGAGAGTGAGGCCTGTATAATCTTAAAACAGAGCTTCCATTTGTTCTGAAGTATTTAGGCATTATGTCATGTTTTAAGTTGACGGACGAGCCGCGAAGTTTATGTACTCTTCGATAAAAGCTCAGAAACTCGTGAGCAGAATTTCTTATAACAGCTTATTTGAAAAATTCTAAGTAGAAAGACGTGACATTTTTACTTTATTCATGATCATGCATCTAAGTTCAAAAATTTGCTCCGGTTTTACACCTGCTTAAATAATTGACTGAGTTCTAATTCTTTTCATGTCAGCTTATTATGAAGGAATTGATGCTGACTTGTATAATTACATTATTTTTGAAATTTGAATGTATATTGTTGTGTAAATGGATTTTCTATACACCAGGAAAATAAATTAAAATTAATAAGCAAAATCTTCAAAAACGATTTATTAATCGTTGATACAACTGATAATCATGAAAACCGTAAGCATTTTTTTGAAAACTTTCAAAACTGAAAGATAACAAACATCAGGTTATTACATTAAGATTGCTTATAATTTATTCATTATATTTCAAATAGTATTTAAATAAAATTAATATAATAATTTTCTTAAAAAAACTTTATTGATATCATATATTTTTTTAAAAAAATATATACTTTTATGTAAATAAATTTGTTTTACCTGGGGTGAATATTTTTTATCGATATGGAAAATCTTCAAAAACGGCATATCAATCATATATATAACTCATAAGCATGCAAACTTGAAGTATTCTTTAGAAGAATATCAAATTTAAAAACTAACAAAAAATATTAGATTATTAAAATATGAGATTGCTTATAATTTATACATGATATTGGATATAATATTTAAATAAATTTTATATAACGATTTTCTTTAAAAATTCTTTATTGATAGTAAAACATTCCATAATAGAATGAAACTCTGAAAGGGGTAAATATGGGCCATTGATCAAAAGTCTTTGTGAAATGCATTTAAGTCTCATATTGCGTGAATTAAGATTGCAAGGTTGGTTTTATAAGGAATAGATAATTTTTTTTTATTCTTCACTTTCGTAATAAATATTACATTAAAAAATTACCATGTTTGAAGGATTTTGCAGCTTTAATTTGTTTCTTTTTTAATGTTAATTATTTAATTAATTTATGTATTCAAATGTTATATTTATATAAAGTTTTTATCGGAAAAATGAAAATTTCTATCGTAAAATAAATGGAATAATACTTTTTGATTTTAGAATATACTTTTATTGCTTATGGAATATAACTTTTGATTAAACCACTTATGGAGTTTTTGATTAAATCTCTTATGGAATTCATGGAAGTTTTGATTTACTACTTATAGAATATACTTTTGATTAAAAAACATCTTTTCCCGAAGTATTTAAATTAAAAGAACATTCGATATTTAAATTATTTTTTCTTCTAGATATAAAGTATTAATTACCTTATACGTGTTCCTTTTAATTGCTTGAAATTTTTTTTTATTATGAGCGAGTATTAATGGAAAAGATAAAATATGCTTTTTTTCTCTCTTTAATTTTTATTTCAGTACAGTAAGCAATTATTTCTTTAAACGAAAAGCACCTATTAAAATCGGATAACATCATCAATTACTAATGAGGATTCGTTTCGCAAAGCACACTCTGATATATAATGTAAGAAATGAGGTAAGAAATAAGATTTACTGAACTTCATAAAAGTATTTTAAGAACCACGAAGAAAGTTTGCATCCTTCTCTCACTAATTTTTTAACAACACCCATCACTCCTAGGAATACTAAATGTTGGGAAAAAAAAAGAAATCAATGGCAAAAAAAGGACAGAAAAAATAGCCATTTAACTTCCTCAACCCTTAAACTAAATTTCGAAACAACCATTATCATTACAGACTCGCATTACCATTAAAATACGCGCTGTTTCGAAACAGGAGACGCCTGAATCTCATAAAAAAGCATATAGTGTGCTTAAATTTGATGAAACGTGCTATTCAAACCAATGAGCATGTTTAAGCTTTTCTTTCTAACAAATACTTTCCAAATTATAGCTGAGTAGCCGTTGATGAGTTGAGCGTTAAAATCCTAAACATTGTTGTCCTAATATTATTTTGATTAATGTTTCGATGGGAATACTTTATTTTTCTTATTTTTTTCTTCTATTAAAATAGATATTTGCAAAAAGTTTTTGCGTGTATCTACTTTATTTTAATAAAATTATGAAAGATGATGGCACAAAGGGGAAATCATTCTAGTTAAAGTAACAAAGAATTCTGTGAAGTAACTACATGTTTTGTCGTGAAGTTAAAGTGAATATAGATGGCCTAATTTATAATTTCTGAGTAGAAAAACTTGTAAGATAAAACTTTCTTTAAAAACTTGCCTTTTTAGTAAAAATATTTATTTCATATCTACATATTTAAAGTTTAATAGTCTGGTTTTACTATCACATTCTCATTTGAATGCAAATTTATGTACTCATTGCAAGCAACATGAATTAAACAAAAACTATTTTTATGGAACTGATTTAATTATTTATATTATACAATGGATCGTATTATCAGAATGAAAAAATCATATGAGACAAATCTAAGTGCAAATAAATTTGTGACTTTACATGTTTTTGAAAAAATATTAAAATATTATCTACTAAATACTACATTAAGTATCCTAATCAGCATTTTATAATATTATCAAATTTTGTAAGATTACAGGCAATTCATTTAAATTAATTCTATCGAAAGAATATAGGGAAGTTTAACTTTTCACACGCATTTCCAGAAATAGTGATTGACTATGAATTGTGTTTGTGATTCGAAAAAAAAAAAAAACAACTGAAGAAAAAAGGAATTTTTAGAAACTCTATGCATCACAAGGACAGAGATTTGTAAGCTTAGAGTTCTAAGCCATGTATCGAAACAATTGCCGAAAATACTTTATATGATTGATGCATGGGATACCAAGCATGAAATGAGTTTTCCCATTTTATTTAGTTCAATTCTTTTTCCCCTTTTTTATAAATTTAGTGTCTGCCGTTAGTAAAGTCAGACAAAGGTGTTTTGTCAGAATCTCATAAAAATGAAGTATTTTCTCGCTAGTTGTGCCAAAAAATCATGTTGACTTTTAAAGTTACAATAAAAGATAATAAAAAAAAACAATATTCCCAAATATATTAAGTTAAAAACAAATTTTTGCATATATTATATGTATGTTATATTTATAGGGTAGGTTCTACAAATGTAACATGTAACTTGAAATGAAATGAATGCCACATTGCTATAGCAATGTGGTATATAGTATATATTGTATGATATATTGTATAGCAATGTGGTGTATGGCAAATATTGTATGATAATATGATTACGCTGATACTACTATACACTACAGGGAAGCGAGAACCTTCTTACGTATCCAATTAGTTCTCATATACGTATTATTGTGTCCCTGAAAGAAAAATCGGGATATAAATCCAGAAATATTGTACGAGAATGAAAAAAAATCAGAAATATATTTTCAAAACTTTGTATTATTAGTTAAACATTTTTTAGTTTTTTCATGTTTGTTCATACTTTGTCTATAAATAAATTACTATTTTAATACTAATATTAAATTAAAAATATTTTCGCATATTTATGTACACATTTATGTACAGCTTAAAAGCTATAATCCATTCATTTAAAAAAAATATCGTATACTTTTGCGTGTGCTCAAAATAATAATAAACAGTCTTGAATCTTGTTTTATTTAAGGCAATTTTGATTAGGATTAGAATATGCAATCCTTCTAGAAGAATAATACATTCTTTAATCAATGTTTCATTTATGTCACTTAAATATAATCGAAATATAAAATCAAAAACGCGCATTTTATATTAATGAATATATCAACATGCATAAGATATTTATAAGTCTTTTCTCGAAATATGAAACACATTCTCTTAAAATAAACGTTTTTTTTTCTCTATGGGGCATTAGAAAACAGACATCAACTCGGCTCCCAATTCAATATTTATTTTCGTAATGTTGGCAACAAAACTAGATGAAACAAATCCATGTCTCCGTGCGATTTATTGGTTTAAAGCTTAGAGAAACTAATCCCGATTCTTTTTTTTTGTTTGTTTCCACCTCTCACTTTCGAAACAAAACACCCGAAGCCTCAGAAGAAATAAGATTGGAAGAGAGAAGTAAGATAAAGTACCAAGAAAATACTGCACAGAGCCCTCTGATCTTGTTGAAATATCAAAAGAAAGTGGGGAATAAAATAAAGAAAAGTTGGATCTTTATTTAATGCCGCAGTCCTACCACTTAATCTCAAAGTGTCAGAGGGTGCTAAGACTTTTACCGAAATTAAATTTACACCTTCCATTGGATCGGACGGTCAAAATGTAGACTTTTCTTATTTTCTCTTTTTTTCTTTGTTTTTTAGGTTAAAATAGCCTTTTAGCGTTTCTTTTTATTTGATGATGTTTTCACTCTTTAGCGATTTTTTCCTTAAACATTGCGAAATGCAATTTATCCCCATAACAAATAAGGTGATCTTTTATAATTCTTTTAAAGCTTTCAGGAAAGTTTCTTAAGAGAAAAGAATAATCACATATGTCCATTTATATCTGTTTAAAGAGCTTTATTTCTAAATACTTTTGTGATGTTTGGAAGTAGGCAAGTTTGATTGGTAAATAGATTCACATTATTCATTCAGAGAAGATAAACAAAGAAAAGAAATGTATTTATTATTGTTCAGTTTTTCACTCGCGTTGTTAAATCCTGGTTAGAAGGGCATTATTTTAATTTTTGAAACACTTAAGTGATGAATCATCGCATTTGTTAGTATTGGTTTATCAAAGTACTCAAAATGATAATCAGCTTGCAACTCCGATGCTAATATTACTCTCACACAAATATTTCGTAAGAATGGAAAAAGCAGACATATAGCGTAATATTAAATATTTGTTTAAAATTTTCTTTTCTTTTGAAAAAATTAACTCGTACACTCATACTTTTCACTGACAAAAAAATCTTTTGGAGCCTTATGTAATCTAAGTAATATTAATGAGCATCGTATTTATAAGTGCTCAAAAGTAAAGTGAGAAAAATACAATCATGTGAAAAAAATTTATTTCATCAAATAAAAATAAAATTTTATTAGAAAGTGATTACATCAAAAGAGATTATCCTGAAGCTTC
Source organism: Argiope aurantia (assembly GCA_026543865.1). Classification (NCBI taxonomy): domain Eukaryota; kingdom Metazoa; phylum Arthropoda; class Arachnida; order Araneae; family Araneidae; genus Argiope; species Argiope aurantia. The sequence goes on from JAPMOR010070882.1 coordinate 14,070, forward strand.
TGACAAGATGGTTAGTTATGTAAATTAAACCAGATCCGCTTACACTACGGTTATTAGGGGAAATCGGATCTTGAGCTTTAGGCCCTAAGGTTCAGAAGCCGAGACATCACCAGTAGGCCACTATGGTCTCCCTCACAAGCCGCGATTTAAATCTAAAAGTGATGTGTCTATGTAAATAAAAGAAAAAAATATTAAATAGGCTTTGTTTCTTTAATGAGTTTTCATGAACAGACTTTTCCAATTTTCCTTTTATATCTACAATACAGAAAATTTTATTCACGTATTCTATTGTATCCATGCATGAATTTTTATAAGATACCTTACTAATGAGGAGAAGTAAGAATTTAATATTCTAAGATGGTTAGGAAATCTGTTCTTTCCTTGATGAAGAAAGGAAATGTGTTATAGTTGTTTACTTCGCCGTTAAAATCTTCTTTTAAATGGAATAGTTTGGATACTTTGCTGTATTTAAATTTAAAAATATCATTTTCCCCACTAACGTAATAGCATCCACTATGTCTCTCTGTTTCGACAATAAGTAAATGGACTTTAACATATTCTCTTAATGTCGCATATTATTCTCTATTATCTTCGTGGAAGAAGATATCCATGTAAAATCTCAATTGAATGAAATATAGAACAAAAGAGTTTTAAGTTAATTTTTGTTCCATTGAAATATTTATAAGAATAAGGAATGATGATCTTGCAATTACATTGTAGGCTGTATGTATAATTTAATCTTTTAATCATTACAGTTTTGATCACTTCATCTTTTAATCACTACAGTTTTGATCACTTCATCTTTTAATCATTACATTTTTTTTCAAATTTTTAACTCATATTTTATTATTGCATTATTTATTCAATCATTGCATTTCATTCTTTTATCATTGCATTTGCATATTGTTTCATCTTGTGCCTTAAAAAATTTATTGCAACTAATTATTTTGTTTATTTTTTTCATTTTGTGTATGGTTATTGATTTCTGTTAATTTTTTACTTGACATAGTAAAATTGTAATATAGAGAAAGTACAGCAGCCAAAGAAAAAAAAATCGAACACTAGATTCTGACGAATATGGTGTTTACCACGTTTTAGACCTCTCTGAGTTTGAAAAATATATTTTTGGAAATGTCCATCTGCCTGTCTCTCTAGAACAAAGATAACACAAAAACGCTTTGAAATAGACACATTAACTTTGTATTAACACATTATTTGTATCAATTTCGCCGATTTCTATGAAATTTTGAGCAAACCCTCTCTGAGGAATTCTGTTTGTCCGACTGTCGTATATAATATAACAAGATAACTACAAAACGAAAAGAGCTAGACATATAAAATTCGATTCACAGAGTTAGCATCCATATTCTAGACACCTCTCAAATTTTGAACCAAATCCAACAAAAGATTGATTGGGTCTCTCTTGAAATTTCCGAGAACATAAACATGATGACGCAAAGACTTTACTATATCAAATTTCATATGGGATTTTTGACTACAATCGTGATTCTGTGTAAATTCATTGTTTCGATCAGTTGGAAATAATGCATCTAAAACACAAATTCGATTTTCGGAAACTATTATCAGAATGCCAGGGATTAATTGGTAAATAGTTTACCAATGATTATACAATAGATTTAATGAAAATGCTATATACTTACTAAAAAATATTTCGTAACTATTATATGCCAGTGTCATCAAAACGTTTTCTGGAATAACACCTTTATTAGAGAGTATGCGAGAAAGTTTTGAGAAGACTAATTTGATGATTGTATTATACTTTCGCATTGTAATACAATATAGATATTGTATTTCCATTTTTCCAGCTTTAAAACCAGCGATTGTTTTTATTCATAAAATATGTATTTAAATAAAAGACTGATGTCATATTTTCTTTTTATTTGCCATATAAAATTAACGCTACTACAAGTAATCCGGCTAGCTTGAGTCGTTGATGGGTTTTGATCGAGAATTGAAATCGAGATTTATAAAGCGTCTACATAGCATCAATCATTGCAAATGAAATGAGATGAATCTTCGACGCACTGAAGCCGCATTCCTTCAGAAATATTTGCTCTAAAATTGGTCACCAATTCAGGATTATTTTAACCCCTTGTTCCATTGTCTGAATTTAGTTCATGGATTGAATAATCGTATTACAAATTTAAATTCATGAACAATCATCTGATCAATCAATATCTCAATTAAATTTATGTTTTCTATAAATTGTCATTAGAAATGTCCTATGGACTGTTAATTCCAACAAAAGGCGCAATATAATTAGACATCAGAGAGAGCATTGTTGTTAAGGGATAAAAAGAGTTCATTGTTTCTCTAAGCAATTTATTAGTAAAACGTAATGTCTTAGCTACTAAATAGTAGCTTGTCTATACTTAGATAACCCCAGAAAATAGATTTTAGTTGTCTGGCATGCTATCTTTTCTATACGCTAAAGTGACAAATTTATATTAGAGATGTACCCAAATAGGTACATATAGTTACCTTAATAACCGTCTTGTTGTTTTCTTGCTCTTATTAATCACGGCAAAAAGGCACATAAATTCTATTAAAATTAAACTTCAGTCCATTTTAGATGGCTTCATTTTTAATATATATGATTTAAACGTCTAACGTAAGATGAAGATTCTGACTTAATTAAATACTAATAAATTATTTTTTTATAATTCAAAAGAATCAGTTACTTATTATAGCAATTTAAATAATTATGCTATATTCATTACTTTAAAAATATTTTGTTAATGGCAACTAAGGGAATTATTTTGAAAATATTCTACACTGAGTTATAATATTGAGGAGATTAAATCAACTTCTGTAAAATATTTTGGACATTAATTAGATTAGACTAATTAAATAGCACGTTTTTAGGCCTTTCAACGTGTACCGACCACATGTGTACCTGTTAATTCATTCGTAGCGTCCTCCTTCTAATAAGTAACATGCCTTAATGAAGCAATGGACTTTGAATTACAGATGCATGTTAAACTCATTGTAACTGTAGATGTAATTAGAATGAGTGTTTGCTGATTTGGTCCTGCTTGTACAAGTGCCTTGCTTAATTTAAACACTATCTGGGATTGTTTGACAAAGCATTGGGTATTTATAAATCCAGAAAACACTTTAGTAGCATATATTTTTAAATTTGTATTCAGACGACATTTTTCTGTATAGTTAAAGGAAGATATTTGTAATTCTAAAGATAATTTAATAATTTTTGGAAATGGTTATTGAAAACTTGCATTAAATATTTATAAATCCTTTAAAAATTTTCATTTTAATACTGGATTTAAAAATATTTTTTTAAAATTGTGAAACGTGTTGAGCATGCATATATAGTAAAAATTAAAAAAAGTATTTTGAGCAAATTAGGTGAATATCGATTTTTCTTCAAATTTATTCGTATCGAATTGTAATTTTATAAATTTGAATAACTATGTTCGTATGCAACCGTAAGTTTAATTTTGATTTACTTCAGCATTTAATGAGATTGTTTTTTTTTTCTATAGGCATACTCTTGATTTTTTTTGTACTTTAAATCTATGACCACGAAGTATTCATAATTAAGCTATTTGAAGTGGAAGTTTATGGGTACAACACAGGAATCGTCATCTATATGTGTCTACAATTCAATTATATAATTCATCTTTCACAAAAAACTACATCTAAGTTCATCTAATCAAAAATCTAAAATTTATCTGATTAAGTAAATGTAGCCCACCTTTGATTATACTATTTTAGATTTCAATAATATATGAAATTGATTTACTCATGCATTTTTAAACTGTAAATGCACATATTTAAATTTTAGAGTTTCCCTTTTAAAATCCTAATTAACTAGCAATTTGATGTCGCGTCTCTTTATCATACAAAATGAAACAAAAAAAATCAACATATGAAAAAAAATAATTGTTATACATAATACATTGATTTTTTTTTTCCGTTACAGTGAATATTCATTATAATTTCTTTAGAGTTTATGAGAAAATGCTTACCTATAAATTGCTTAATCTTTATTAATTAGCTAAAAGAAATAAAGTCAGCACACCACATAAAATAAATCTTTCTTTCTTCTTTTCTTATTTTTCATCTTTCTGGAATACATAGGACTTCAAATATATATGAGTAAAATCAGCAAAATATCAGCGGACTGTCAGCAAAATGTTTTCAATAACTAGCAAAATAAGCAGTATACCTGTATTATATTATATGGTGAAAATATTAAGAATATGCTCTCTTTTATAGCCTGTGGTTAAACAGACCTTATTCTGATAATTAAGTGGATTAACCATAAGAGTTATTAATTAACAAATTAAGAATTCTTATGGTAAAGTTAAGATGATTAATTATAACAATCTCTAATTAATAAATTAAATTCTGTTAATTATAAATGCTTATGGTTCGCATGAGGAATCTTTAATTAACACAATAAATAAATATTAAACACTTATAAAATGAATATTTAACTCTTCTACTTTCTATTTTCAGAGTGCATGAAAATTCAAAGATACGAAAGTAATAACGTCCTATCAGACAAGTTTAATAAAATGCAAACTTTCTTGATTAATGAAAAAAGAAATAATTTTTTGACTTAACGTTCCCTATTTATGAGAAGATTCTGAATGAATATTCAGATATTCCTTATTTCACCGCAAATTTTTCTGTAGATGAATGTTTCATGAAAGTATTAGTCATAGCCAAACATTGACGCAATGTGTCTTAAATTCAAAATGTTCGGTAACTAAGTTTGCTTTGGATATAAATTTTATTCTATATTCGTTGGAAGAGTTGTACCTTAAGGTTTTTATTTCCAGATCAGAGAGATAACGACTAAGCCGAGCCTCTTCAAGACTCTAATGGTTGCATAATGCCCGTATCTCATCGAATATTTAGTTTTATATTTCGTGGAAATATTCAAATAAAATCATGCATAATTCATAGGCAAAGTAGTGGACTTCTCCTTCCAGAAAGATGCCGACGAACTATTTTAAAGCCATATTTTAAACACTGGAAAACTTAGCATGACGGAATATTTTAAGAAACCTTATATGAAATAACTTTTCATCCGCATTTATAAAGCTTCGATATTCTTGCCAATAAATCTTTACTTTAGAATTTCGCGGTTTCGACGCTCCCAAGTACTTACTTATTTCTAGTTATTTGGTTAAAAAATATTTTTAAGTGTGTGGGAAGTCTTTAAAGTTTGAAAAAATAGTTAAATATTATCATCGATATATTATGACAAATTCCAAGTAATTTAAAAACGAGGTTAAGAAAAAGCAATTAAACTATTTTAATATTTGTTTGTTCGTTGCATAATTTTTCATGTTATAAAATATATTGCATTTAATTATAATTTTTGCTATTTAATTGTCGTTTCTTAAACAATTAATTTATCTTGCAAGTAACAAGTTTTCAGAATCTAGTAACAAGTGAACATCAACAAGTTTTCAGAATGTCTGTACATCACAATAAATACATGCAATTAAATATATATATCAAGCTTTATTTAACGGTTACCTTCATTCTTTTTATAGTGTATTACATTAAATTATAACTTTTGCCTTTTTAATTATCCTATCTTAAACAATTAAAATCTGACTTTTAATTATCTTGCTTGTAATAGGCTTTCAGAATGTAGTAACCACTAAGCAATGACAAGTTTTCAGAATGTAGTAACAATTAAACAATGACAAGTTTTCAGAATCTAGTAACAAATAAACACTAACAAGTTTTCTGAATCTAGGTATATCACAATAAAGGTATGCAATGAAATATATATCAAGCGTTATTCAATGTCACCTTCATTCATTTTATTCTTATTGCATTACAAAGGTATCTGACTACGTTAAAAACACTGGTTATCGACCACATTGGCGAATTCTTTTTTTATTATTATTTCTTGTAGTTCAGACTTTCCTCTTCCCAAAATAGCATCTTTTATAGGAAAAGGAAGGCCTGAACTATCAAACAGGAGAATTTTAAACAATTTTTTGAGCTTAATTTTTTTCTTGAACTTCCATTTTCTCAAAACTATAAATATCATAAAAAATTCACCACCGTTAACATGATATCTCAAACACAAATAGAGGTGTAACAATAAAAATTTTTACATAAAAATTTCAGCGTGTGTTTTAAATAATATGGGCAATGAAATGAACCAAAATTTTTATTGTTGGTGAAATACTTTTTCATTTATAGGTGTTTTTAGAAAAATTAAGTTGTAAATGTATGGAAAAAATTTATGAACACGTATATTTTTACCCATAATTTCTTTGTATCTCAAAATGTTTCTTAGATTTTGGTTCATTTCATTCATCATTATATTCTATAACTTGTGTACAAAGAAAAATAGAATTGCTACATTACAATTTTATGTACAGTGTTAACCGTTTTGGTTAAATTTCATTAAAATTGACTACAAATTTTCCTATTTCCCAAAATATATTATATTTTCAATTATTTTTTTATTTATAGTGTTTATTATTGACAATACATCGAAAACAATTTTTCAAAAATATTCCTTCAAACGGATATCTATAATTTTTGCTATCTATTTATAGTTTTTTAAACAATTTAAATATAACTTCTAATATCTTGCAAGTAACAAGTTTTCAGAATCTAATAACAAGTAAACGCAACAGATTTACAGAACTTAGCTGTATATCACAATAAATGTATGCAATGAAATATATATCAAGCATTATTTAAGGCCACATTCATTTTTTTTCTTTTTTTGTAAAACGTTTTTCCAGAATCGCATGCTGAACACGGGATAACTTTTATTTTATTTACTATTTTCATTTATGTACTGAAAATATAATTCCATTTTACGGAAACGCTCATCAGCAGTGGGAAAGAATATTACCTATAAATATTCAACTCTTTATATAGTTGTTGCATTTTTCATCTTATTCACCAAATATTCATCCTTGTAATTTCTATTTTTGTTGTTATAGGAAAAATTTGATATACGAAAAAGAAAAAAAATCCAAACAACACTATTAGCAAGAACAACGCCGTAGTTCCTTGATTTTGTAGTATATAAAAATAAGTTCTTGAATACATATTTAACAACTATTTGAATATGCTTCTCTATTATGGTACTTTTCAAATTGAAAACATCACCCATTAAATTGTATCTTCACTCTTTTTAAGCTTTATATTTATTAAAAAAAGTATTGTAATATTTCTGAGAAATCCCAAATTTAGTTCAAAATAGAAGTTTAATTAAAACTCATACTGTGTTATAAACTCTTGCCCTGCAAAAATGCGAGGTTATGTGGCACGATTAATATGCCTATCAAAACTGTGATAGTGAGAAGTGACCATGTGTTTACTGACTCTAAAAAGAAAATACCTATAGGATAGTCGGAGATAAATAAAAATAATTTTGTTTTATGTTTATATGTTTAATATATTAAATGAATAACATATTACGTGAATATTAATGTATTTTGTTGAATACGTTAATATTCTGTAAGTGTTATAGATTAAATTGATCTTAAAAGGATTAGTCTTGTTCCAGCATATTGCATAATATTATTGGAATATGTATATTATATTGCATATTATTGTATTCTATTACATATTCTGAAATATCGTGTTAGATCGCACTTGTTTGAAACATTTCTTTTAGCACAACCAAAATATAATTATTATTAAATCAAGAAGAGTAGATACTTCAATTTTTTCCTTGAATTATAATAAATTTTTTATCAGCTTTCTGATTTGAATCAATAATTTCAAAATAGTTCATTTTTTAATTATTATAATATTTATACCTATATTTAATTTTGAATTTAAAATTTGAAGTTTTAAAATATTGTCAGAACGATTAAAACGCATCAATTTAAAAAGAAAATACGCATTAACAAAGTTATTATGAAACATAGATAAAAAAAACTATTTGCTTTCCAAGGATGGGATTGCCAAGAATCAACAATAGTTTTTTTGTAACATTTGCATTATTCCACAGTCAGCATTAATTGGAAATAATTATAAATCTTAAATACTTAAAATTCGTTGCATAGTATTCTTTATTTTATTTTTGGCGTAATGTGCTAGTACATTTGGAATATTTGCTTATCGTTGTCAATAAATTCACATTTCGCAGAATAGTCAAACAGCGAATGGTGACATTGGAGGTTAGTTTCAGTAATAGTAGCAATGATAATGATGAGCAATTCGAATTGTTTGGCTATCGATTTGCGATTTGGATTTCACACATTAAACTCAAAATAATTGCAATTGCTCTAAGTGGCATATCATAAATGAATAAGTAATATCACATTTAAGTTAGGTTAAGAAACATCTTAATCTTATATTTAATGGTTTTATTATTGTGAAATTCTCTAAATATTTAAATAACATCATTGGGCTCTATATTTCTTTTGAAGATATTTCTGAGTCAAACAAAATAAAATATTAGCTTGCAGTCCTGTAGAATTTATTTAAAATATAGTCTATTTTAAGAAATTCGATTATATTAATTTTAAAAAAAAGGTAAGCTTAATTCCATCGTTAAGGTACCAATTTAATTAAATTAGTTGTGTTTGCCTTAAATAATATACTTCTTACAAAAGTAAAATTGTCACCGAATTTTCATAATTTTATACCCATAATATTTTGTACCCATTGTTCATAGTAATTTGGGTTTTATTAAGAAATTTTAGAAAGAACAAACTATGAATTAGCAGAAACACATTTCATTCAGTTGAAATATTTAAAAAAAAATGTCATCACAATTTCTGATTTACAAAATTGTAAATTTGATATATTTAAATTGAACATGAATTGATATGTTGTTAAATTGCTATCAATTTAAAATGAATATGAATTTTTGTACGTACTACTTAATTTTAACTTTATGTATTTTTATTTACGAAAATTTCAATATATCCATAGTCAAACTGTCCTATTTTAAAGTTATAGGCAGATGAAAATATTGTTAAGATAGTTGTGAAATTTTGCGTTACACATTTGGAAGGGATGGAAATATCCTTAAAGAAATTTAAAAAATAATTCACAATTTCTTAGCCAGAAGGATTTTTAATAAATTACTTATTAAGATAAATTTACATTTACAAATTTTATTACATTGGAAATAAAAATCGATTACATTGGAAATAAAAATCTCTTCAAAGTTTCTAGGTGTTATAACAACTGTTGCGTGATAAGGGCAAAAATCTGTGTTTTTGCTTTTGATTTTCTTCTCCTTACGTTCAATTTTTTGATCGAAAATTAGTTATGGAATAAGTTCTCAATCAATTGCAATTATCGAACATTATTTCATTAAGACATATTGTGCTTGTCCGTTGCTAGTGCATTCGAAGATAAATTTCGTAGAGGAATTAACGTGTCTGCATTGAAAGGCATTTTGTCGCTTGAATGTTTTGTGTTTCTCAGGTTAACTGTCACTGTGTTTTTTTGTGCTTTGGTTGAGAATTGTGAGTGAGAGTTCTATGGATTTTGTTGTCGAAGCTATAACCAAAAAATATTTAGGCTTATATTAGGTAAATATTTAAGTTTACTTGCTTGAATTAGATGTGTGAAAAGCCTTAGTGCCTAGGCAATTCTCAATTTGAGGCAGTTAGTAACAGAGGGAAAAGGAGAAGTAATGTACCACTGGTGCGTCAGTTAAGTAGAAAAAATATTGCTTAAAGGCGCTTGAAGTGAAAATTGCAGCAGTTCTTTAAATGCAATTTAAATTTCGGATGAAACTATGGAGGTTTAAATGGTAAAGTCTATTTAGTAGTATTAAAGGCGTAAGGAAAGGAAAATCGTATTTTCCATTGCTGTGGACATAGTTAATTTGTTCTATGATTGTGGGATTTTCTAGAGTCTTGAATCTATTAAAATTTTTTATTGAAAGTTCTTTGATGAAAACATCGAGCTTTGGTGTGTCGAGATTTCTGTTTAAAATATGATTCAGGATAAACGAGGGAGCATTGGTAATGACACAAAGTATTTTATTTTGTAAAATCGAATTTTGTTTCGGTTAGTTTCAACGGCGAATTCCCAAATTTGTGCAGCATAAATGAGGAAAATTAAAGTTTACAGTTTATTTGAAATATTGCATAATTTAAGGAGTATGAGTTATTATGGTATAGTGACCTATTAGGAAGGTGGAATCTAAATAAAGTACTAGTCGCAAATGTGTATTTCTTTAATAAACACTTTTGTAGCAGTTTTTTTTAATTAATTTCTTTTATTCACTCAAAAAAATTTCCACTCCTTTATTATGTTCTGTACAAAATATTATGGGTTTATAAGCAATAATTACGCCTGTATAAAACTTTAAAGTATCATTGAATAAATTATGTAAGCCTTGTATATATATCTTAAAAGAATGCAATAATAATATTGTTTCGTAAAATAATTATTTATGTTTCCAATAGTCGCTATATAACTGCATCATTGCAGATTGAATGTAATACAATGCTGATGCATGTTTTTTATTCTGATAAATTTCAGTAACAATTTATTATTAATCTACTTGCATTAAAATGTTAGAAGTTGAAAAATAATATTGGATTTAATATAGTAACGTTAAAAGATTTATATTACGATCTTTTAACATACATATTTTTTCAATAAAATAACAAAAGTAACCACATTTATGACAAAATCATATGATATAAAAACAATAAAAAAATGTGAACAAATTTTGAAAAAAATAAAATAAATTAAAACTGTCAATTAAAAGCAATCAATAAAAGCAATTAAAATGTTTCTTTAAAGAAACGATGTAACAGTTGATTTCCTATCTTTATTGTTTTATAAAATTGAGAAATGTAACTTGAAAATATCATATTTATTATTTACAAAGATATATTCGTAATATAAAATGTCAAGTACTAAAGAGGATAAACCAGATTTAAAATATTCTGCAAAAACAAATTTCAAGACATATTCTATCGTATAAAAATAATGGAAAATTTATATTTCTACTTATATCAGAAAACTACCAGCTATGCATAGGACTTACTAGAATATTAGAAATACAAAAAAAAAATATTCCATGGAAATACATTAGTTCTTTTGATTTTTGAAAATTCTGTGCTTTTCTCAAATTTTAAAAACTGTAACATTAATTCCCAGATATATTATTAAAGAAACAAATATTAAAATTGAAAGTGAATGTTTATAATTAAAGAAAAATTGAATGTGTTTATTGTTTCATTCCTAATATCAATTTCTTTCTGACATATGAAATTTAACAAAATCGCAGCTTATGATTTGATTCCTACAGGTAAGGAATCCTATGATATTTGTAATTATAAAATGGTAACTTAATATGGTTATATTTTAAAACGTTAAATTTCTTGATTTGATGGCTAAACATTATATTTATGAATAATACTAATCCATTTATTATTCACTGAATGGAAGTATAGAGTTTTTAGTTGAAAGGGCTGATCCACTTTAATATATCAATAATAAAATTACTTTGTTCAAAAAATTAAAAATTTATATAGTTTAGAATTATTTTATAGTTCTTAATAAAGAACAAAACCTTTCTATGAAAAAAAAATACGTTTGTGTCATTTTTTTATTTTATTCTAACAGCATTTTTCCCAACACAAAAATTTTCATCAAATGCTTTCTTATTTTTTTCTTATTTTCTATTTTATTTTTTCAAAGCAAGCAAAAAACATTCCAATTATAACAAAGAGAAGCAAAAAGGAAAACGTTTTTGGTAATATTAATAATATACTAAATTTCCCATACCTGCTCTGATGTGCACATCTTTGCTGCCAATGGTGCCCACGCTGTTTGAAACAATGCAGCGATAAACGGCTGCATGAACATCGGCCCTGTAATCTTCTGGAGAAAACGGCGGAAACACTAATGCGCCATCATGACGCATGTGACGAAGACCAGGCAAGTCATGAATCAACTCTCCATCACTCTTGACCCAAGTGATGATAGGTCGGGGCCTGCCGTCGGCTACGCAAGATATGACAGTGCCACTGACATTAGAGAATTCCACTTTGTTTGGTGGCTCATTGATGAAAGATGGACCCTTGGTCAGGAGATCGCTGGGCATAACTACAAACAAGGAAAATATAATCATTAATATGAATTAATGATGTAAGTAATCATGTAATAAAATATTAAAAAAAACAAAAAAAACAGAACAATTAGCTTTGAAAGACGAATGGAATAAATCTTAAGTGAGAGTGAGTAAATGATATGATATTGCCGATACTGTATTCAATTTTTGCTTGTCTTTCTAAAATTAACTTAGATTATTTAAACATTTTATGTTTACTTTACTCATATATTTGTATTAAAAAAAATCTATAATAACAAGCTTATGATTAAAATTTACTAGAAGTTATGTTAGAAAAAAGTTTATATTTAAAAATATTAATTTTTATGTTTGTTAATATACTATCATGGACATTTAATATAAGAAAATACAGAAGAAAATTAATACAAATATTCTCCAAAAATAATACTACAATTTTTTGAAAAGCATTTAAGAACGTATTATAGATTGAATAATTTGATAAAAAATATATAATTTTAAATCCTATTAGTTTTTAATATTTTAAATAATAATTATTTTTTTCAATATTCCTCAACAGCTAGTTTAAATGAGGTCATAATACAAGGAGTCAATGATATCAAAGCATGAAATCTGCAGGTCTTCCGCTACACAGTCTTTATAATAAAGTATAAATATGTTTTTGGTTTCAGGAAATTGAGTGTAAAAATAGGTTTGACTTATCTGTAAAATGTGATAGATTTGCTTCAGAGAAATTCTTCATATACTTGCGAAGATATGATTTATTCTGCTTAAATGTCGGTTGTTCAATATAAGGAAAGCTTTTGCAATTTTTTTAGCCTTTCCAGAAAAGTATTGAAAATTTGATTTCGGAAAGCAGTCGCAATAGTTTTGCAGATTCTTTCAACATTCGTTCACTTGGTAAATCGGTAACAAATATTATGGTCGTAGTGGCCCTGATATTTGTCATATCATTACTGTAATATATCATGGCCGCAATGGACATGATAGCATCTTGGTATCTGTAAAAGCACGCTGTTTTTTATTAGCAATATAGTTTTTAGACTGTTTAAATCAGATTAAAGCTCCAGTCGCCATATATACTACAACAAGTAGCATCAGTCATATGATATGTCAATGTACAATGGGAATGGCAGTGACAGAAACGATACTGGTATTGCAAATAAATATGTTATTTAAGATGTAATAGCAAGGTATGATCCGTAGCGGCTATATCTAAAAATATCCAACACGGTCTCTTATAGGGAATAATTTTAACGTATTCTGTACTTTCAATAAGATGCAGAAAAATATTTCTAGCATCAATACAAACAACTACGTTTCGTTTAGATATCTTTTAATACTTGTCTGACACCAAAAAAGAGAACTTTCTTAATATCTCGGAGTGAATCGTAAACATGCTACATTGCATTTGGAGAGAGGATCACCGTTCAAGAATCAATTTCTATCCTACCGTAATTTCTAATGATAGAACTCTTCGCAGTAAAACGTTTCTCCGCTGACGTATTCTTATCTTTGAGAAATTCCACTGGGTTTTTAATATTTCCTTTCACTTGCCTCTTGGGACCGATTAGATCTCACAATTATCAAATTATTGGTGTGGCAAAGCAATACTTGCCATAAATGGTACCCAGACTTTTTCCTCGATCAGTTCTTAACTTGTATTTTTCTCGATATTTACTTTATTTTAACTCACTTAATTAATATAATACGGCGTTTTTTCCTTGAATACTTTTGGTGAAATACTTTCCAATGTTGGAAAAATATTTTAAGACAGTAAAATTTATGTTTTACAACTGATAATATATTACGGAACCCTCGTCGTAGATCATTTATGCGTTTATTTATATGCCTGTAATACTGAAAACTGTATATTGTAGAAAATGGTTTCTGAATCGTATGTCAGATATTTTTTTCTGTAATAAGAGTTATTATTAATAATTGTGATAATAACACCTATAGCAAAAGGTATAAGCGTGTAGGTAGATACAAGCATTTCTCCTATAGGAGGTAAATTTTTTATTGAGATTTTTAGTAATTAATAATTTTTATTAAATTTTGATAATTTATATTATTGACAAGTTGTATGTAAATTTCATCTCAAAACTTGTTCAATATGAAAAAAAATATTCGCATTTAATATTCGTATATTAAAATGAGATAATTAAATCTAATTATCTCATTGATTAAATAAAATTGAATAGAGGTCTAGCCACTTAAATAATTAAAAAAGTCTAAAAATGGAAGTCACAACATATTTAATTATAATAAAAGTCCTTCTTCAGAAAGAAATAAAACTGAAAAGATTATCACTTCAGCTAACATTAAAAATGAACTCCATAAAATATTTCTTCCCAAAAATATAATTTATAAAACATTTTATAAGAATTATTCATAGCTAAAAATCTCAATTAATTACCATATATAAATTACTTAGGTATAGATTTTATAGAAATTCAGTATTTCAAAACATATATTCATTAAATTGCGTTTCATTAAAGTATAAAAATAAAATATTGAGAAACAAGAAAGTTTATATAATTGAAAGGTATCTTTGTGTGAGAAAAAAAATATTAAAGTATATTAAGTTGGAATTGCAATAATTATATTCAAGTATAATAATTTTTGGAAATTTAATAAATAAATTAAGAAAAAAATGTTGATTACCAAAATCAGAGCCTTTTGAATTTTTTTTATCTGGCATCAGTGATGCTATTAAATTTATTTTAATTTATTTTATAAAGTATTTTATTAAATCGAAAGATGCTTATAAATAAAGCATTTCTTAGAATAAATGGTGATTTGAGCAAAATATTTTTAAAAATTAGTTTATTTCTGACCATTTTTTGATAAATTTTTATTTTTACAATAAATGGCTCAAAAGGTATTTATTTATTTATTTATTTATTTGCATTTTTGTAATTAAATTTACCATCTATCGCATTATAAATTTCTTTATGTAAATGATATTGATAAAACGCATTCTATAAACCCTTTAGATGAGAAAAATTGGTTTTCAAGTATCAGCACAATTGCTTCAGGCATGTGATGATAATTGAATAATCTATTATTGAATATTTCTTTTTCATCTGACAAATTACAAGATTGAATACAGGGTGTTGCCGAATTCGACCGACATATTCAGAGGGGTGATAGTAGGCATTAAGAGAAAAAAGAATCACCATACAACATGGGGTCGCTGTTTAGTTATATTAACGTCCCGTTTGAAGCAACACTAGGGCTATTTTGGGACGGACCTCGTAATTTTGAACCGCGGTCAGATGAACAACATGGGGTCGCAAACATCGTTAAGGGTGTGAAAATCGCTAAAATATAGGGAGTCGGCAAACTTTTGGAATCTGTAAAAAATTAATAAAAAAATAAAAAAAGGTGTTTCAACTATGATTATTTTAAAAATGAAAGCACATTCTTAAAGGCAATTTTTCATGTAAATAACATGCCGATTTGATGAGCCAGGGGATCGTAAATTATAGAAAATGAAAAAAGTAGTTTAGAACCCTTATCTGCAAAAATATTAAAACTTTTAGAAAAATGAAAGCTTGAAAATATAAGAAATTTTATACTTTTTAATTTGATATAAGTCTGAAGTGTAAAAACTGAGGATTTTTCAAATATTAAAAAAAAATGTTGGTCGGGAAACATCGCTGCAACATCGGCACCAATGTTTACAGAAGGTATTGCAAAATTCTACTGAAAAATTCTGAGGAGTGATAGTAGGCATCAAGGTGATAAGAATCTCCAAATAAATATAAAGTCGCAAACGGCGGTGGAAACTTATATGGTAAATACAGAAACAGCATACATTTGCAGCACAGGCATTTTAACATAAAAAAGGAGACGATGAAATACTTTTATAAAAATTGCTCAATGTTCTGGCCGTGAAAATCGTTACACAACCGACACCGACATTTAAAGGACCGCCGGACGCACTCAGACATACTTGCGATATCACCAGCAGCGACGACGATCCGTGCTACGAGATCTTCCACTATATTCAAATGTGTCTGAGATTTCATGGGGCCCCAGAAGAAGAAATGCAAGGCAATGAGGTCCGGGGAATGGGGAGGGCAATCAACAGGTCCACCGCGTACAATCCACCTCCCAGGATTTGTATCATGTAGGTAGTTAGGCACAGAATTCCAAAAATGCGCTAGTGCACCATCATATATTAACCACATGTTTTGGCGTGCAATTGCCGGTATTCCTTGCAGCAAATCCGGAAGGACATGCTGCAAAAAACAAGGTACTCTGCGCCACTGAGACGTTTCTGGCATAACATACGGTCCCAACAGATGATCTCCGAGAATTCCTGCACCGATGTTAATACTAAATTTGTGTTGCACGGCCGGTGAGATAGTCATATAGGAAGACCGAATATGTGCATTGTGCGTGTTGAAAACGTAAACGCTCTGCACCACTCTTTAATGAATACTTCATCTGAGAATAAAATTCTTGCAGAAAAGATTGCATCTTCCTGTGTGGCACCAAGCATCCAGCGTGCGAACTCCATCCGACGTGGGAAATTGCATCGGAGGAGTATCGCATAGGAGTTGGACTTTCTGCCAGTGGAAGGGATACATGTTTTCAGCAAGCATGATTTTCCACACCATTTCATGCTGGATACCCAATTAAGCTGCAACTGATTGCATTCTTGTCGATAGGGTATCGGTAAAGTGCTGCAAAACTCGGTTTTCTGTTTCAGGTGTGCGCACACTGCGCTCTTGCCCTGCATTTGGCCTCGTTATTTTGAAGAATCCTGTCTTCCACAACCGTCAATCAATGTTTGCAAAGGTGACGTGGTGTGGACAACGACTGCTTGGATATTGCTCTTGGTACATTCTTTGTGTTAGGTGTCCATTACCATCCGCTCGGCAGTAAATGAAATGCATATCCGTATATTCGTCATTCGTGAAATCTGACATGCTGTTTGCGAATTAAACTTATCGGCTATCAATTCTGCACTGTTCTTTAATGAATACAAGCTGCTTTTATACTCCTCGAACCATCCATTCTGCAATGCTTGCTGCTTTTATCTTCCTCGAATTCATGGAAATTTACATACGAGAAAACTTCTTCTTCTCGACTACCTTGTCTGAAATCCTCACATTCATGGGATCATTGTCTTCGCCAGGCTAATTGTCTCGTCGGTGTCTGTTTTCGTGATTTTCACGGAATAAACGTTTCCTGCGAGTCTATGTTTTATGGTGATCTTTTATCTCCATTATGCCTACTATCACTTCTCTAAATTTACCTTTCGAATTTGGCACCACCCTTTGTAGACATTCGTACCGATGTTGCAGCGATGTTTCCTGGCAAACATTTTAGTTTTTCTTGAATATTTTAAACCCTCCTTAGTTTTCATACGGACTTATATCAGATTAAAGAGTATAAAGTTCCTTATATTTTCAAACTTTTATTTTTATATAAGTTTTAATTTTTTTGCAGATAAGGGTTCTAAATTACTTTTTCGTTTCCAATAATTCACGACTAACTGGTTCATCAAATCGGCACGTTGCTTACATGAAAAATAGCCTTCAAGAATGTGCTTTCACTTAAAAAAATTCATAGTTGAAACACCATTTGTTATTTTTTATTAACTTTTTTACAGTTTCCAACAGTTCTCCGATTTCCTATATTTTTGCGAATTTTACCCCCCTAAACGTCATTTGGGCCTCCATGTTGTATGATGATTCTTTATCCTCTTGATGCCTACTATCACCCCTCTGAATATGGCGGTGGAATTTGGCAACACCCTGTATATATTAAAAGTAAGAAAATAGTTTATTAAAAAACGCTTTATAAGTGAAATTAAAAAAAAATTCTACTTTCAATCATTTTAAAGTAAAGTATTTTGAATTAACTCGAAATATACTTAAATAAAAAATATATAAAAATTGCTTGAATAATGAATTAATGATGAATGCGATTCAATACATTTACATTTTAAAAACTTATTTTTGCATGAATTGCCTGTTTATTTAGTTTATTGGATGTGAGTCTTAAAATTAACTATTCCCATAGCGCGGAAATTGAAAATAAAAATGTGGAAGTTTTTATTTATAGTCAAATGTCGCTAATGTGAAGCCTGGATTTCACGCAGGAATATTTTTGAAATTAAAATAATTTCAGAAATAAAAACTAAAAATTCAAAGTAGAGATTGTACATCGAACAAAGTAAAAATATACAGGGTGGTTATAATTTAAGTTCCACTTTGAAATGATCATAGAAGGCAAACTACTGAACCAAATGTTAGAAAACTTGGTAATAATTTAAAAAAGGTGATGGAAATTTCTTTTCTGCCAGAAAAGTTCAAATACTCACCACCAGAGGTGAAAGGGTTCTGTAACAATAGTGTTAAGCAAAACAGGAATGAAGACACCGGTTTGAAATGTGTTTAATCGTTTCTCAGACGTGTTACAATGCATATTCAATGTATGTTATCTCAAAAGCATTGTTTATGGTGATAAGCTAAATAGTTTCGAGGAACTGAGAGATGCGGTACATTGACATGTGCGTAACATTCCTCCTGATATGCTAAGAGCTACTGTTGAGAATGCAGTAATACGATTTAACTTGCTTTCAGAAATGTCTTCATGCCCTATTTTGCTAAAAATAATATTACATACAACGTAATTTCTTTCTCCCTGGCGGAGAAGTAAAAAAAATTTGCATGTCCTCATTTAAACTATATTAAGTTTGATAACATTTGATCCAGTAGTTTTCCTTTTATGACTCTTTCAAAGTGGAACTTTAATTATAACCACCCTGCATTTACATTTATTTCAACAAATAAAATAAATAGAAAAAAATATTTTCTGTAACAGAATTCTTGAAAAACTCCATAATAATGAGTTAATTTAAATATTCATTAAATATTCTAATGGCATTACTTAACTTCTTGCAATTTCTGCCATATCGAAAAGAAATTCTTGAAAAATCCCATTTCGTTATACTTATGGGCAGAAAACAATTTTGAAAAAGCTTCAACACAATCCATTATAATCTTTTATCAAAGTTTAAATAATATCACTATTGAATAATATTCTTAAACTTGAACAACAAAAGTTAAACAAAGAATATCTTTTGATCTTTTTAAAAAATATATATTTTGATACATTCTGTGCTAATGTCAGGAAATTTTTTAAAATTCAGAATTCAGTAATTAATCGTAAACAAAATAGAGGCATTACTTCTTTTTTGATGATATAGACTTTTTTATTTACCTTTCTCTTTTCAGAAAAATTGAACTAAATGGCATATGTGCATGTCATAAATCATGAGTAACAGTATGTTCTTCGAAATTTTAGCGGAAACTTGGCCACTCACAACCAATCCGTTTACACATCATCGACACCAAAACTTCTTTTCAGTTTGCGTGCTGTTTCCGTTTGTTTGTTTAAGAAAGTGACTACTGATTCGGGAACGCTGGGGAAAGCTTAATTACAAGCTATATAATCGATTATGCTTGGATTGCGTGCTAAAACGGTGCACGCAATTTCGTAATCTATTCTCCGAACTTTCTATAAATCTTTGATCGATTTCATTAAAACTCAACGAAAATCGAATTTGTAAATAATCATCATTATTTATATCAATATAAAAATTAGTGCTCCAAACTGGATTTTTAATGACGCTATTTAGAAGTACTGGCTCAAAATAGGTTCATGATTAAATTTTAAATATACAGCATGGATAGTAGATGTATAACGGGAAAGAAATGATTTTATCGGCACTGTAATTATTCATTTATCAAATATCTAAACTAAATCAACATAAACACTCCTTCATAGAGGCAACTAAGTAGTTTTCTCTCTCTATACATTGAATGCTCTGATGTAAAAATTATACCCATTTTGGAATTATTTGGATACAAAGGACACTAAATGTGTATTATTATTTACAAATAATATTTTTCTGCTTTATATTTTTTTTGTGATAAATATTCAATTTATATAGCATCTAATGAGATTTTATAAACAATGAAATCAGTAAACCTATTCATCATTATAAATTAATTAACATTTTAAGGAAATTTTAATGTTATTTTAATGTATCAATTATATTTAATATTCACTGGTAATTGAAATGAAAAATATGCTAATACTATTAAAAAGAAGAGTCCTTTACCAAAATTATTCCACCTATTTATACTTTAATACAAATATTATCTACAAGCAAATATAATTGATCATCATTGTTAATTCTGCAACATCCTTTTGATTGAATTATGTGCTTCAAAGTTATACAGTCCTTCATATTTAATGGTTCTTACATTGTATTACATTCGTATTACAATGAATCACATTTATATGATATTAATGGGAATGATATTGTTTTAATTATCAGAAAATTTAAAAATTTGAAAATACATAAAGTTTTTTTTTCTTTCTTATTTGGGTACAAAATTACAATACTTACTTTAGAAATTTATCTATAAAAATAGTTTTCACAGATTTTTTGCTTTACATAATAGGAAAAACAATTTGCTTTTATATCTGCTATTTAGTTAAAATCATTTTATGTTTTGAAGATGCTTTTATCCTTTGTAATTACAATCTGATATTTGAAAGAAACTATGGAATGAAAGACAAGGTCAGACGATAAGACTAATATTCCGGCAACTGCTTTGAAGAAACGTTTTCACCACTCTGATTATGAAATTTTACCGATGTCGACGGATTTAAGTGCAGCAGTACTGTATTCATAGTATTTCATAAATGAATGTAGGTCTCGAATTTATGATCTTTAAATACAGAAAATAAATCTTGTACTGAAGAGCATATGTTTCTTGATTTTTTTGTATTCAAAATGAAAAATAATGAAATCGCTTTTTGGCAATTTTGTTTCTAAATAATGGATAAAAAAATTCTATCTTTTGAGAGTTTGGTATAATTTTGTTATTTTTTATGACAATCCAACAGAACTTCGAATCATGCAAGTCATAAATAATTGCACTGTTAGTACGTTCATTGCTTCACCTTTTTTTTTTTATTTCTTTATTTTATGGTGCTAAATTCTAATGATAAATAATGCAATGGGATAAATATGCTAATAAAATTAAGAGCAAAATGTTTAAGAAAAGAACGTATAAATCATTTATGCCTTAATGCGTACAATCCTGGTAAGATATATCACTTATTAACTCTGTTACTGCCAATTTCACTCGAATCCTCCTCAAGTGAATAATGTCGTTGAGGAACTCTTTGATACTAAAAGAGGAATTCTTTATCATATTAAGAAGGGTAAGACGAACTAATTGGCCGGGTTGCCAGTTCAGTTATCATAGTACAAAAAGAAGTAACAGCTAAAAATCGATGAACCAAATTGAAGAAGTAGGGAAAAAAAACTCTGCAAGAAGGGAGGGAAAGGACCAGACTTACACGTAGAAGGGCTTAACCCATAACGCAATGAGAGTTGAAAATAATTGCCTTAGTGCTTAGAGGAGACCGTTTCTAATTAACTTGCTGAATAAGGTGTCAAGTTAGAGAACTTTGGGAAAAAAAAATTTAACTCAAAGGTAATTAAGATTTTGATAAGGACAAATCGGGAAAACTCCTGGGGTTAACGAAAAATACTGAAAAGAAGCGGGAAAAAAACTGTACAGTGCAAAATTGGTTCTATTTTTGCAATTGTATTTGCCACTTTTTGTGTTTTTTCACAACTGCAAATAAATCTAGTGTGATACATTCTTTTCCCAGAGAATTCAAATTCTTTTGGATTGCAATGATCATGAAAGCAGAAAGGGGATTGTGCGCCAGTTTCATTAATCATTGCATTCATTTATTTAAGTGTTTCATCCGCGTTATTTTTTTTCCTTTTATTCTTTCTTATGTATTTGGAGTTATTGTTAGTGGTAAGAATGTAAGAAAGAAATTTTGACAATGACGTGATTTTAGTCGCATTCATTTCCCGGCTTGATTTAATTGATGCTCTTGAAATGTAAAGCCTTGCATCGTTAGAAATTCCATTATTCACAAAATTTTATTTATTTAAAAATGTTTTATATTTCAAGCTCTTTATTTTAAGCAACGACTAATATTTTAAATGTCTTTTGTTATCAAAATGGCATCTAATCCTTTATGGTTAAAAATTATAGTATTAATTATTAGGACTTTACGTTAAAATCTAGCATGAGAAATTAATATTAAATGATGTAAAGATACGATTTTGATTTACAGTTTATGTTTTAAATGAAAAAAAAATGAAATAATGTTTCAGAGAAGGAATAAAGATTTTATAATATTTCATTTGATTTTGCTTCATTTTTTAGTAATTAAACTATCATTTTAAAACATTTAAAATTACTATTCTAAATAAAAAAAAATGGCTGTTCTGAAATGTAAGACTTATTGGCAGTTTTCACCTATACTTAGTTACCAGTCCCTCTTTCATATTTTAGATTAATAAGTTGGCATAAGTAAATTCATTTGCATTTAAAAACCGACTAAAGCAATAAAACAGGTAAATAAAAGGACATTCTTCTTATGAATTAGAACCCTTTTTACCTGATTCTCCGCTTCTTTTAGATACATTACTTAGTACAATATGAAGAAAAATAATATATAATATCTTCATTCTGTTATACATTTCTTCCTCCATATGTAGAGAATTCTTTAAATTTTACTGTCTGTAACATTTAACAGATATCTTGAAAAGAAATATGTAACAATAAATAGAAATGTGCATCAAAAATTTATGAATTATGATATTTAAAAATTAATGAGCAGGCTTTTGTTACTTTATTCTACATTGATAGAGCATTGATCAGTTTTATCTCTATTATATACTAGCCGCCTTTGGCGACCAGCCGGTTCGCCAGTATTACCGTTCGCTACAATATCAATTAAATAATTTAAGTAACTGGTCTGTTAAAGGATTCTCAAACAAAACATTTTTAATCTTCAAATTTTGATAGTCATGCCAAACTTATACTGTTTAGATCGTTTCGTTCAATTTACTATTTATATTTTGCTAATTTGTTGCCATTTCCGGTAAACCTTCAACTTTAATTTAAATTGTAAATGACGAAATTGCAATTAATATTAAGATATTTTTTTAATAAAACCAAGCGTTTTATTTTATTTATCATCTTTCTTGTTATTTATTTATTATTATTATTATTGAATATGAGTATTGCAAACAGAATCGCTCGGTATTTAAGTCTTATGTTAACTACAAAATATTTTTTATGGTTTATGTAATATCTCAAACAAAAATTCAACAAAAATTTCTGAGATTCAGTATAAAATTCAGTTTAAAGTTTTGCTTTCAAAAGGATTGAAATGAAATCAATAATAATATTTTGTTCCTGCTTAAAAATATATTTCAAAAATTATGAAGTCTAAATTTAATGCAGTAAGGTATCATATTCTGATAAATATTCTGGACACACCAAATTTTAAATAAATGAATGAATGTTTCTATTTTCCACGATCAACTAAGACTTATTTATGAAGTTTTAAATGTTAAAAATTTAGAAAAACTCACCATTTTCATAATCTTAGGCCAATTAATCTTGAGAAAACTGCGCGCTGATTGGCGTATTTTCTTTGAAGCGATCGATGGAAAATCTAAAATTATCCTTTTTTTATTGAATAATGATATTCAAATCTTCATAAATCAGTCACTTTAAGTGATTGGAAATTAACTCTTAAAAGTCAGTGATTTATTTCATTGGAAATTAACTCTATGACCACCATAAAATCTGTGCTTTCTCTTGTGGTGTATGCATTCTCCTTAATATCCGATCGAATAAAACATCACATACAAAAGTACTACATAGAACAAACACTTCAAAAGTAAACATAACATTTCAATAGTTGCCAAAAAAAAAGAGAGAAAAATGCAATTAATAAGCAGGCTATATTTAGAAAAGTACAGATATTTAGACTGGAAAATGAAATTATCTGAAATTAAAAACACCGCAGACGATATTTACAAAAGTAAAAATATTCAAACCTGAAAAGGAAAACATATGAGTTATTCCATCAATAAATGCCATAAGTTTGTTTACATCTTCATTATTTTATGAGTCATTAAATATCAAAATGTATCCGGGACTGAATAAACACCCTATATAGAGAGTGTAAAAGATCATAAAATAATTTTTCTTGAATTTATTTTTTAGAAAAAATAATATTTCATATTTGTTTCATTTCCTACAGACACATGCCGAAAATTATATTTTTGCAGATTTAATTTCCAAAAAGATTTAATTTATTTTCAGTTAGAGCTTTAATCAATGTGATGGCAACACTTTGAAAAAAGCTTTTTTTCCCATGAATGCGAAACGTGCTTAATCTTAATTTTTATTTTTGACGAAATAAATTATTGAAAAACATTGTTAAAATATTTATTTAAAAATTCATTAAAAATAGAAATTTAATTTTAAGATTAAAACAGTAGTATCATTTAAAAGATAAATTTTTTATCTTTAACTTTATGTAAAAATTTTTTTTTGCGGTAATATTTTCGACAGTTATAGCAGAAACACGTCAAAATTTCGCTTAATTTTTAAATAAATAAAATTCTAGTTAAAAATTCGAAAAAATAACCCCCAGTTGCACATTCCCGGCCTCCAAGGTATACACGTGCCAAATTTGGTAGCTGTAGGTTGAATGGTCTGGCCTGTAGAGCGCCAACACACACACACACACACACATTGAGCTTTATTATAAGTATAGATATATATAAAGGAGAGACTGTGTATTAATGATTTGCTAGATAGATTATTTAAGTTATAACAAAGAAATTTGTCACATATTGATATTGAGGGATGGAAATATTCAATTCAGATGATTTGATTGAAATTTTACCTATATTTTTCAATATTTAAAAATTATGCCAGAATTTGTTGCTTTCCATTATGCAGAATTTGGCATTTTCCGTTTATATTATTCCTCAATAATTCTCAAAAATGCTCATGCTCAAAACTGACTTTTACATTATTTTAAAATCCATAGATATGTTTTTAGTGATAAAAATTAAGCTATCATGCAAATTGTTTCTAAAATTCAATAATGTTACTTTAAATTCAATATTAAATTTCCTTGTTTTAATGAAATTCCAATTTCTTTCATTATTTCACTAAGCATTTAATAGCGCAATTATCTTAAATGTTTAGAAGCTAAGGAAAAATAATTATGCCTGTTATCTGCGTAATCTGTATAAAGAATCAAAAGGAGAAATTACATTTCACAAGAAACTACCTAGAATTTCCAGTGCATTTAAGCTTTAAAAGCGATGACATATTTTGGAATTCGTCTCTATTTAGTAAATTAATGATCGTAATAAACAGAGTGAGTATAAGGCTCCTAAATTAACATGCCTTCAATCTCTGTCATAATTGATACTTTAAATGCTTCGATAAAATAAGAATGAAAATCAAGTTATAAATAAGACATTTAACTAAAGTGAATATATGCGTTGCCCTATGAATCAACTGGTACAGTCATCAAAAACGTTTTTCCAAAAAAATTAATAGAGATCAAATTTAACTTCAATATAATTAAAAGATAAAATATTGTAACCGTAGAATTGTTTTTATTATTATTTTATTTTCTCTAATTTCTTTGAAAGATAAAGTATTTCGAGAAAAATTATCTGAAGATTTTCCTCTAATCAAAACAGGTATTAAGAACGGAATCCTTTCTTTGATATATTTTTCGTAATATAATTATCGACGTTTTTTTAAAAGTCCATTTGAGCAATTTTTATATTTCATCAGTAACGGTTTCTAAAAGATGGTTGTTCATCTCTTCATTTAAAAAGCATTAGAATTCTGCTATAAATTTAATTCCATTTTCCCAATCTTCTCCGTGAAAACAAAGTAGAATTTTAACGCATGAAAATACTTGGAATTATTTCTTTGAAATATTTTACTTTTTCCACGATTTTCCCTTAAAAGTACGAAACGATCAATTCCTTTCCATTTAAACCCATTCCCCCAGCAAAAATCCATTAAGAATTAGGATCGCAAAAAGCATAGATATACGTAATTATATATTTAAAAACCATTTCTTTTCAAAGATAGTTTTTCGCCGAACTCGATTAAAGAATGCTTTAAACTCTTTCCGATATGTTATAGTGTAAAATCGATGGATATTACAATCATATTTACATTCCTGTCGGTAAACAGGATTATCAGAATATTTCATAATAAAAGATATTTTTTTTTCTCATTTTCTAATTCAAATAGATTTTATCTTTAGTTTGAAAAAAACTATCCCCGTGAAGGAGCGAAATAGATGAAATGAAAAATCAATATGCAATTTTTCTCTTCTTTCTATCATCCATCGATCTTCAACAACAAACTGTGAAAGTTCAATTATTGTAATATGTATAGGTTCATAAATTTTGTAAGATCATTAATGGATTTGAAATTGTAATGCCAATACCCCATTTTCTCAAGATGGTAGGATCTCATCTCTTGCACGCGATAATAATCTTAATTAATTATTCAAGAAGAACTCCACTTCTTTGTAATTTTCGACACTTTGAAAGGTGCTATTATTGCTTCGAATACATAATATCTAAAGACCTTGAATAATCCGTAACTAAACCTTTGGCTGGCAAGAAGGACGTTAAATGTGATGCCTCATATAAAGGGTACATTAACTTTTTGTCCGATGCATTAATGCTGTTCTCATCATCATTAGCGATGGCCCTGAGAAAGTCTTGTATTAAGAAATTAAACTACATCTGATGGTATAAAAAATGTACTTATAATGATTGAGTATAAAATTACATCATCATTTAGACTATAGCTTAATTAGGAAATGATATTAATCTTGGCTCTGATCTTCTGAAAATATTTCTTTATTTTAAAAGCAAAATTTTGATTTTTAATTTTAAAATATTTCTGAAATATTAGAACTGTAGAATTTTTTTGTGTAATAATCATAGTCATTACCACCAAATTAGATTTTACATAACGTCTCGAAATATTTAATATTAATAATTAAAATATTTCGTATTTTCTTAAAATATTGAATAAAGATTCTCATAATAGAGATGATTTTTAACAACACCCACAAAAAAGTGTTAAGTCTTTTGTCTTAAAGAAAATTAATATAAGATTTCTTTTAAACTTTTCAGTCCTAAGATCATCTGAGTTCAAGTATTTCAGATTACTGAAGGTCCAAGTTTATCTTTCTGAGATAAGAAAAATTAAAAATTAAAAATTAACATCTCCTCCAACTCGTAATGTTATACCCTGTTCTTAAAGGGATTTTGTACAAAAGAGAACATTGTCTAGCTGATGGCAACTATGCAGATGCATGTTCGAACATCATTCCAGAATTCTCAGAAAGCCTCAATATCTCACAAACCTACCGAGACGGCCGGCCGTGTGTAGTGAATTACGCATTCAATCAATTTCATTTAATGAAGAGAGAAAAGACTTTCTCACTGATATCCAAGCATTTTGAAAGTCTGCTGTAGTTTCATAGAACAGACTTTTAAGGCTATTCAGTATTTATAGAGTCAAGTAATGTAAATTAAAAAAAATTTTCTATAAATATATTATATTAAAAATTAGCTATTCAATTTTTATGCAGAAACTGATATGTTTATTTTCTGATGCTCTTTTCATCCCATTATATCTGATATTTATGAGTAAGTCCCAAATTTTCTTATTTTTTTTTACAAATAAAATAACAAAAAAAATTAATATTATAAAAAAACATTGTAACTATAAAGCAATTTCGATAAACTGGTTTTAGTGTATCACTACATTTTAAAAATTCAGGAATTAGAAATAAATGCTCTGGAATTATCTTCTTTTTTTTTAGTCTAAGAACGCTAATTCTTTTTTTTTAATCTTTTGATTTAAAACAAAGTTTTCATATTTTAATCATACTTGGGCGTAAATATCCATAGAAAGCCCATTGCATGATTTTATAAGCACAATTGTATATCTACGTTAAAAACTTCAGCCAAATCCTTCAAAAGCCCGGTGATTTGCAATCTGTTTCGCTTTAAATATAATTATATTTTTTATACTGTCTTGTCATCATATTTTTTATACCAGTATTAAATTTCCGATAAAACTGGAAGAAAAGAAGACATCTTATTGCATATTTGAAACCATATACTACAACACAAAATATGGTACTCCTATTTGAGAATTATTACGTTTACATTAGGCTTTACAATACTTCTTGCGTACTGCTGACCACTCCTCCACTACTGAATGAAGCAACATTTTCAGTGACTCCACTAGAGAATGAAGCAGGTTTTGTTGTGACCGGCAGCTGTCTTTATTATAATTCATCCATATCACTGATCAATTCTACAAACTGGCATCCTCTTCGAGACTCCAGCCACAATTTCGCTAATCTTTGACCTTGGTTTTACAATACTCTTTGAGGATTCAGACTTATCTAAGTGTAATTGTAAAAATGATGCTATATTTTACAGGTATACGATAAAATCAAAGGGAGAGTACGTCTTTAATTTTAATTAAAAAATACTGTTTTTGATAATGTTAAATGATTTAATTCATGAAAATAAATCATACGATATTAATGTGATGCGTTAATGCAAAATTAAAGAAGAAACTATTATAAATACACCAAGAACGATATAAGAATTCAAATATCCCGCAATATTTTAATGATAAGTAAAAAAAATATGTTGGTTAATTAAAAGATAAGAAATGCACAGACCAAAGTGAAATTCTGTATGAATATCCAACAGTAATAATCCCTAAGATGATATTCAAAAATTAAGAAATATTTCGATAGAAAATCGGACTACCTTTGAAAATCCCAAAACTCATTCTCTGTTCAAGCAACAATTAATTTAACAGAATGCTTTCAATTTAATTTGTTGACGGAAAGTTAACCTCACAAGAACTAAGTTAAAGCAATTCAATTATCTTAAAATCTTAAATCAAAATGGAATTTCATCAATCTAAAAGATAAATTGTTGGCCATGAAATCTCATGCATAAATAATGAGTATACTTACTTCAAAATTTATCAACATATAACTATTTGCATTTAAATGAACTAAACAAACATTCAATTTATTTTATTAAAATAGCATTTAATATTAAGATTTGATATTCAGGTAAGTGAGCATTAAGAACAGAAAAGGATAAAACTGATAAAGTTTATTAGCACAAACAGTTTTATGATATTTTTAAGATGGTATTTAATATTTTGAATGTCGTAACAAAGTAAGTGGTATATACTCTAACAGTATTATTGAAAACTTTGAGTTTTACTTTACGCTTTTAACAAAAATGACTAAAACGCAGCTTCGAAACTTATTTAATCCAAATACATAAGATATTACAAGAAGATACTATTTATGGTTAAAATATGTACAGAAATATTAAAGTTTTAAGTCAAGTTAAGTATAAATTATGATAAATAGAATAAACTACAAACATGAAGTCAATATTATGATATAGAACAATTGTTTCGTACTACACAATGAAATATATCTTAGCTTCCTAAAATTATAGATTCCAGGGCCAATGTTCTTAGGTGATAATCAGTGGATTGGAAAAAAAAATTCTAATGCAAAGAAACTAGACTTCATTAATAAAAAAATAAATTTAGTTAAACTGATAATAACCCTATTAGTATAAGATATTGCAAGATATCTCCAAGATGTTTATTTTTCCGAATGCAGAACACTATTAACAGGTTTTTGTTGGGCATTTTGTGCTGATGGAGAATAGAGAGACTTCAAAGTTCATTTGTTCGTTTACATCCATGATCTGGAAATGTTTTAGGCTTTACTCGTCTGTTTTTATATAATTAAAAAAAATTAAAGTTACAAAAAGGATAAATTGTATAGAAATATTAAATATATCGGAAAACAATTTATACTCTCAATTAAATAATGAAAAGGTTTGTTGTAAATACCCTTGAAAGTACATATGAAATTTACTAAAATAATAAAAAAAAAGCAGTTATTCCATTTTATGGAATTTAATACTTGAATTTTTTACTAGGTGTAAAAAAATTTTTTTATTAAAAAATATGGTATAGAGAAATCTTTACGACTTCGATTAGTTTATAATTTAAGATTAAAAGCATACTTTTATAATTCTGGATATCAATATTTTTTGCTTAAAAGAGCTTTGAAATCCTTTCTTTTATCTTATTCATAGAAACTCTTAAATTATTTTAACAATTTATGATAAGAATCGAGGTGTTATCTTGAATTTATTAAAATAAATAAAATGCCCTTTAATAATAATAAAAAAAATATATTGCTAGAAATTCTTGTTATTCAATACTCATATATCATGAACATCTTTTTTTTCAAATAAAGGGCCGTTAGATTAGTTGTTATTCATATACTAGCATATATAGATGAATTGCCACTTTATTTCTTTTTGATTAAATGCGCTTTTAATATTGACTTTCATCGATGCTTTATAAGTATTAAAAGGGAGAAAACCTACTTCTTTATAAGCTGGGCACAAGAACAATAGTTGTTTGATTAACATGTTGATGAAAAAACGATGTTATTTATTATAAAATAGTCCTCGCCTTGATTTTTTTAATTGGAAAATAATAAACATAAAAATTGACATTTTGTATTTTTTAATCGGTTTAATATTATTGAATATGGAGAATGTTAGTAGCATATAAATAAATGTAACATGAATGGTTTAATTAACTAAAATGCAGTCACTGCTGACTATAATAAATGCAATATTCATTCTAAATACTTCCCATAAAATTATAAATTAGTCTGTGAATTATTTAACACACTTGACAGCAAATTATCACTGCAACTGGCTAATTTAGTTTCTTGTGCTGGCCGAAATGTGATTATGCCAGAGTAAAAACAATTTGATTTCTCGTGATCATATCAAAATTATACTCGGAATTTGTTACAAAGAAAACCGTGTCTTAGAAAGAACTAATTAGATTTATCTGATATAAATTTGGTAATTCACTACAGATATACTGATAAAAGAGAGAGGAGGCTTCAATCTTTTTTTCTGTGTACATTAATCGTTATATCATTTTTTTACAATTTGAAAAGTAACAACTTTAAGAATAAGTTGTATTGAACTATCTAAAAAAGTATATGATTCATATTTCTATTATATTTATGCCCATGAACATTTTGCAATGTAGGAGTCGAAGGTTCATAATAGGGGTTTTCAATTTTTTAACCAAAATTGCGATTCTTTCATTATTTGTTCTAAACTTTTTAATTAATATGTTACTATATTTAAAAGAATAATAATTTATGAATGCATGGGATGATAAATAATTATCCAGATTCAGTTTAGACAAACTCTGTAGGAATTTCATTGTTTTGCTAGCAATATGAAAGTTATTTCACTATTTAGTTGTATAAAATTTGTATTACTCCCAGCTTTTAGCACTGTTTTCTGCTGTATTCAGACAGTATTTTTTATGTTTGTATAACGTGAAGAATAAAAGCAAAAACTTTACATGTGCAGTATGTTACAGCAAACAATGTTTTTTTTTTTTTTTTAAATTGATTTGTTGTTCAATTTTGTGCTATATTTTAAGACTTTGTAGATGTTAATATACCTAAATGGTATATTATATGTCCCACCTTTTTCAAAAGTTACTGTATGTAAAATACATTATTTTCAGTAATATGTGTATTTCAATAAATAAATAATAAACAATATCCTTAAAAACAAGGGCTCTTTTAGTGCAACTTTTTTGTTGTTATAGGAGAATCAGTTTTTGACTACCTAATTTCGAATCATGTTGAAACAACGTGGGTAATGCTTCAATTGATGTGCTGTATACATATTTTCACGTTTGATAACGGCAAAACAGTTTGTTCGAGATGGAAAATTTAACTGGTTTATACTGCATCATATACAGGGGATATTTGGTACATTCAAAACTTGATAGAATATTAGATTCTTCTCGAATTTCTAAACTAGACTCCACAAGAATACTATTGTGGCATGAATAACCATCTGCTTAGCATCTTCAATTTGATTCATAGTCTGTGTAATTGTAAATTCGCTATGCACCACTGAAGGGTTTTTTTTTCTGGTCAGTCTTGATGATAGCGGCAAATTTTTAATTAATTTATAAAATGTGCATGATAAGAAACTGCTCATTTATATCTTTAAAAATGAGTGATTTTTGCATTTATAAAATCTACAATTTTTAATCGATGTATTTTGCCACACATGTTCGTCAAGATAAGAGGAATATTTTTATTAACTTTTCAAATTTCTGAATTTGATAAAGAAGTAAACAAATTTTGAATGTTTACAGCTATATAGCCCAAAAAGGCTGTCATATAAAAATATTTTTAAACTAAAACTCAAATTTTATCATTTTAATATATCCAGTTTTATATACAAATATTTTTTCTGTAGTTTTAAAAATTATGTATAATTGAGTTTGGTTAAAGTTAATAACGATGTTTAAAATGTTAAAATAAATGAAAGTCGTATTAATTCCATTATTCCATCAAGCATTTTAATTATTTTTTTGGCGTTTTTAAAATTAAGAATAAAATTTCTTTCTACAAATATCATTTTCATATTATGCATTGAACATATAGACATACCTTCTTTAGACATTAGATTTTCAATTACCTTGTTATGTCTAATTTTAGAAAATTTAATTTGTATGAGCAGACATTTGTTCAGTTTTACATTTTCGTACAGAGTAAAAAAATTAAATTTTAAATAAATGTATTCCACATCAGTAATTTAAAATCCTGGAGAACCAATATTTTTTCTCTTATTAGTAATATATAAAAGACATATATATATATATATATATATATATATATCCGTTGCACGAATTTATAGAAAAACAATAGGCATAAAATAAAGCATTGTCATTATTAGATAGAAAATATACTCTAGCCTATACAATATTAGTAATATAATGGATATGCTGCTTTATGAAGTATTTCCATTTCTAAACTAGAAGTTTTTTGAAGCTATTAATGTTTGAAAATTGTGAGCAAAAAATGAAAGAGAAAATTCTAGAAATGATTGAATTTATCGAAACTAACTGAGGATGAAACAGGGTTCCCATTACCTTTTCTGTCCATTATAGCTTATACAAAAATAAAATAAAATAAAAAAAAACTTTAGTTACATTTTATTCGCAATCGGTGTTTAATATATAGATACAAACTAGATTTTCCTACATCCCATGAATTTTTCCTCCTCCAGGAGGTTCAATTTTAATGGAATCGGAAAAGAATTCAGATCTGAAAACTTTCAAAGAATGAGGGAGAGAAAGTTATGTAAATAGCGTGAAACAAGGTCCCAAAGGCATGATTTAAAATAAAATATTTTGATTTTTCATTGCATCTACCGATTGGTTGGATTTGTTGTTGGATCGAAAGCGAAAATAGCTGTAGCAGATTCAGTCATATGCAGGAATATGTGATTCTTTGGAAGTGGAAAGTAATCATATAATTTTTATAAATGTTATTTACATTGCTTCTGAGGTATTTTTAGTAGAAAGAAATGGCTATTTTTTATGATACTATATAACATAAAAGAATAACCATTTCTTTCTACTTTATCATGTATTACATTATTACATACTACAGTATTTTACTCAATAAAGTCGCTTTCTGACATTTTTTTGTCTTTTCAGCTTTGAATATACAAGTTTATACAGTTTGGATATAGTTTTGAATAAACAGTATTTAAAAATAAACAAATTCCAGAGGATTTAAAAAGTCTGAATTAAGCATATTTTAAGGAAAATAACTTTTCATTTTTTATAAGTCCACGTACTCTTTAAATATAAATTTAACAGAATAATACATGTTCCATCGCTTATTTTGAATATATGAAAATTTCAATCATTGAATATAATTCTGAAAAATTCTGAATTTTTTAAACCATGATCTCTGAATAATGTTTGTGCAAAAATTACATTAAGACCATTCTGCTTGCTTGTTAATTAAAAAAAGTTTCCATTACAATTATGTATAAATTGTATGATATTATTGTTATTTATGAGAGGAAATTGAAAATTTTACATGTAGGCCTATTGGGATTTTTTTTCTCTTTGGAATTTTCAAGCAACTACTCTGTATAAAGAAGCTTGTAAAAAGCATAAAGATATAAATATGTTGCGCTGTTTGCAAAAATGCCAGCGAGCAAATTTAACCAAAAATAATTATACCTCAAGCAGTGTCTCTTGACATCTTTAATTAACAAACTTTGGATTCAAAAGATGTGAAGATTTCAGAGGGCCGCGGTGGCCCGGTGGTAAGGTCTCGGCTTCGGAACCGGAGGGTTTCAGGTTCGATTCCCCCGAAGAGCCGTCGTGTAAGGGGGTCTGTTACACGTTAAATCCGTCCTGACCAAACGTCCTCCCGCTGGTGTGGTGTGGTGTGGTGTGGAGAGGGGTGTGCAAGTTCAGGTGTCGTCCTCGTCATCTGACCGCGGTTCAAAATTACGAGGTCCGTCCCAAAATAGCCCTAGTGTTGCTTCAAGCGGGACGTTAATATAACTAAACTAAATGTGAAGATTTCTTCATCATGCAGATAATAAAAAGAGGAAGCAATTAAAATATTCAATATTGCTTGCTGCAAGGTTCTTCTTACTTTCCAGACCAGTTTTTTAAAAAGCAACTAATTTCTTGATTGTTCGGGATATAATTTCTAATTTAATTTAAGTATCAGATGTTTATCATAATAAAGCATGTAAATAATCATTGTACAACCTTATTAAACTGTGCCACATTCATACAACTTACCACCCACCGCTGAGAAGGATTGTTTTTTTTTTTCTCACGATAAACAAAATACCTTTTAAAACAATTTAAGTATCATCAAAAATGAAAAATGTTTTGAAATTAGTTGAAATATTACATAAATTAAATTTCTGAAAAAAAAAACTGTTTGAATTATGAAATATAAGTTTAAGATGATATATCATTTCTACGAATTGAATAATTACTTATAATTTTTTTAAAAAATTGTATTTGCTAGAGAGTAATTTGTAATAAAGAATAAAAAGTTTACAATTTTTCAAATAAGTTTAATGAAAATTGTTCTATTTGATATTTAAATTTATATCTATGAAAAAATGAAATTACACTCGTTCTTACTCACTCACTCACACACACATACACACACACACACACATACAATTACATACACGCAATCCTATGGAGAAGTATATGGAACTTTACAAAAGGTACCAGAGTGTTAAGCAGAATGATAGTAAATCATAAAAATTACTATTAAAGAGACTTAAAATATTCTTTTTATTAAAGATCAGAATCTACAAAGGATGTCTCTAATGCATATTCTTTTGTTCTTATAGATTTTTGAAAAAATTCTATAAAATTAATAAACCGTTTGCCTTTCAGTATTATTATAATCTGGAAGTTTTAAGAATATTTCATCCCTTAAGGCAGTATTTCCTATTCAGAAATGCTTTTGACCGTTTAATTATTATTTAAAAGCCGCAAAGGAACACTGATTGAAAGTGCTTTAAAATGACATTCAATTTGGTTTCAAAAGGAATGGAAAAGGAAACAGATTGAATTCCCAACTACTAAGTAGCTTATTTAATGCTGCTATAATGATTATTAGATACTAAAATGAATATCTAGTGTCAATAAATGCAGATGTATTTAAGATTATAACGGTGGAACTTAAGCATGCATTCTAGCTAATAAAATGATCCTAAGAAAAAGCATAGTTTTGGAGAATAAATTTCAACATTAATCGTGGTGAATTAAATATTTTCTTTTCAAACGGACTAAACAGCAGTGTACCTTAATTAAAGTTTTAAAGTAGATTAGCTGCAAAAATCTTTAAGAGCTTATAAATTTATCTAAATCTATCATAATAAAGACAATCTTTTTATGAGCAAAATTTCAGACCAGGTATATGGTGCTCACATAATGTACGAAACATTTAATCCAACTTAATACTAAAGTCATCTTAAGTAGCAAATCATGTTTAGAAATTACGAGTGGTTGTTCCATATTTCGTCATAAAGGCAATACATATTTTGCTCCTTTAAGAATGTTTCGTTATAAGCAACTTTTATTCCAGTTTTCGATAAATAAACTTTTGATTCTTTCTTTCTTATGTTATTTATTTGAATAAAATTTGTTCTCCGAGAAATCACTGATGCTTTGATTTAGGGACTAACTAAAATACAGAACGAATACATAGTGAATTTACTAAAAATTTTTACTAAAAATTTTTTTAATTCATTTGAGTTTCAGTTAATAAATTATGATTCATACAATTTGCAAATAATACTTTATCTATAATAAAGTAATGAAGCGTAATTCTGTAATAAAGAATGTCGCAAATTAGTCATTTAATGCCTGTCATAAAATGAAAACAAATTAAATATACAATATATTGAAATTATTTCAATTATACTTACACATAGTTTCACTGTAGCATTATTATAATTTTTAAAGAAATTATAACAGTAAGCATTATAAAAGGATTTTTAAGCATTTATTCATAAAATATATTCATTTGATTAGATTTCGAAAATCATGGGATTTACATTTTTTTTTAATTTGATAGAATGAAACAAAAACAAAATAAATTTATCTCATGTCATACATGTTTTAAACTATTATTCCCTAACTTTTATAAATAAAGAAAAACTATTCTGATTATCTCCAATAACAATACCGTATGCTTTTGTGAAATGTAGGAATAATTATATTCAAAAATATAATCTTATATAAACCATAAGCAAGTTTAAGGAAGTTTTATATTATATGACTCACAGAATAAAATTTATTTTTAATGAAAAAAAAAAATTAAAGATAAAATATGTCTTGAACCAGTCATTTTTGAATTAAATCATAAATTTCGAAATATAATAATGTATGAAAGAAATTTCTGAATACATAACGATTTTCATGTACCATTATATATTTCTTTACAGAAGCCGATATACATTGTTACTTATATCTTTAGGCATTTTTGATGCGCCAGAAAGACATTTCAAATCGCCTTTATTAAGTATTTTATTTCGTATAAACCGTTTTCCCCTAGAGAGAACAAACATTAGGAAAATGTTAATATGATATTTCCAAACAGACAGTGAAAAATATTGCTTAATGTAAAATTTAACAAAATAATTCTAGCTTAAAATGTAAAATGTTATGCTTTATAAGAAAATATATGAAAAGAAATATTTTCGATTTTTCCTTTTTCTAAATTTGCTTAAAATGGTTAAATTTTTGAAATAACTAAATGATTTTCAAAAATAACTGGCAAACATAAAATAATTCAGTGGTTCAGAAACCCTTGAATATACTTATTACTTCAATATCACGCAATAAATTATTTTCTAAGAAATATTTGCAACTGTAATAGTGCAGCAGAACATAAATATTACATTCATTTAGAATGATGCGTCCAATTTCTAAATTATTTCAACTTCTGAGAAAATGTAGGAGTCTGTAAATAGAAAAATGGTAGGTAATGGGTTTGCGTATTTCAAGCTTATATATATATATATATATATATATATATATATATATATATATATATTTAACTCAGCCATCCTTTAACAGCGTAACAGAAGTAAACACTATTGTATTATTTACAGCTTACACTGCATGTGCTTACTTTAGCATTTGTTAATTTATGGTTATTAATGAAATAAATCAATCTGGATTAATGCTGTACAATGAAAGCTAAAATATTTGCCAGTAAATTATTTCGCGATAAAAAAAATAATTTATGCATCTTCATTATTTATTCAGTCTTAATGTGAAAGATATAAAATTCCATCATCAGAACATGATATGAGTATGAAAAATTTGGGGGTGATCAGCGTCATTTACATTTCTAAATGCAACAGAGTAGCAGTAAGGCAGACGTTTTGCTGCAACCATTAAGATTTTTTAAATCCCTGAAGTGAAATGTATTAAAAAAAACATGTTTTTGTTGTTTCTGATCCCATGTGGTATAGCTGCGCTATACCAACTCCATGAAATAGCGGATCCCTTAAAATTACAAAAATCGTAAAATTTAAACATTTAATAATATGATTGGAGGAGGCTTGATCTGCCTTTCACCAAGGACATTCAGCACAAACCCTCATATGTGAAACAAACTCTTTGCTCTTTAAAAAGAATTTCGGAGCTGTAATTTTGTGGAATGATGATAATTATGAGGTCATTCAATGACACCTGGAAACTGATTATTTTATTCATACTGAATTTGATAATTCAGATATCATTTTATATTTATATTTTCTGTTTTATGAACATGTTTAAAGTTATCAAAACCTAACTTTTTTACATAGGAAAATAAATTCAGAGTATATTATTAATAATAATAAGATGTTGGAAATTCGATAATAATTGTTCTGTATTATTAAAATACACTTATAAATTTGTGCAATAGTAAAAATTCTCATAAATTACAAATGTATGAAGGAAAATATATAGCTAAAAAAATGTTGCCGTCATCTTAAAGTGAAAAGTACGTTCTCATTATTTAGTTTTATAGGAAAATAAACTGTTGTTCTGTCTCAAAATTAAATTTTTACAGACATTGAGATTCAATTCGTGCAAATTTTCAGAAGAACACCTTTATTTCTTAAAGGAAAAAAGTCTATTTATGTCAAGAAAACAATACACCTTTTTAAATTAACCTTATTCAATTCAAATATGCAATTTCAAACATTAGACTTCTGCTATTAATTATTGATTTACATCATCTGATATTAATTAGTGATTTACGTCAACTGCTATTAATTATTGATTTATATCATCTGCTATACTGTTACAATTATTTCTTTGACAAGTAAAGTGAGGTAATTTCTCACTGTCTGTTATTTCGTATATATTTTCATGTTAGTCTTGCATTTTATAGGAATTTTCTCGCATAAGTTTTCACCAACAAATATAAAATCCTGAAAAAAAATGAAACAAAGAACTAAATGAGAGGGCAAGTGAAATAAAAATTATAAGAAGGCAAACAATGGTTGAATGATTGATGATATTATATAATGTTCTGTAACGGAAACATGTCTTAAAGACTGAAGTAAAAATTTGTATGATTCATAAATGAAAAATGATTTTTTCATTGATTATCAATTACAAAAATATGCTCTTTTTAAGAGTGAAACAAGCCTCTCCTTTGTTATAAAATGGATATTTAATTTTATACGATTGTCATGGGTGTATGATTCATAGCATTATTTGTACAATCTAATGAGGCCATTAATAGGATGCATTAATTATTCTTGTCAAGATAAAAGATAACTCAGCAGGTACCAATTAATAAAGATCATTTCACTTTCCTGATTTAATATGATCTGATTAGTCGCACAATTATAAAATAAAGAAATTAAAAAAAAATTGACTTCAATTCTTCATTTAACTATTATTTTTTCCCGTTTTCTAATAAATTAATAAAACTGGTCATAAGAATGTGATTATTTAATTGTCATTGTAACATAATATAAGGAAATTGAAAACTCCGAGAAAAAAAATTTTCCTACAGAAAATGAAATAAATGAAAATAAAAAATAAATTTCAAACATTTTCTTTCTGAAAAAGTTATTCATAGTAAATTTCTCAGAATTATATAAAATCTTTAAAAAAAAATGAACTATCAGAAAAACTAATTTCTAAAAGAAAGCACAAATATTTTGCAAATTTGTTTGCAATGTACTAAAAAATATATGTTAGAAAAGAAATAAGGAAGAAATACTTTGTTTACTTTCAGACCGAATATTAATGTCTTTATATATATATATATATATTATTGCTTCGGTCATTCTACAATAATGCTCAGTTTTATTCATTTAGGTAAATAATTCTTCAAGAACATTTGAAATAAATCTCAATCAATGCGCGATAATTTGGAATACTTCCAATACGATTTTCAAGGTTTTTTTTTTTTTTTAGTTATTCATTTTTATTGTCACCTTCATCTTCGAGATCATGCTGATGAAAGCAGTTACCCAATATGTTTTAGCGGCTGGCAGTCAGCCATAGTTCAGATCTCTTTTAAGTGTAAAACGTTATTCTAATTTTTTCTCCGCATTGATTATAAGTGTTAAATTACTATTCATTCGATATACAGAATCTGTTTTTTTCTAATGAAAATGAACGATGCCCAAAAAGGGAATATAAAGAATTTTTAGATATATGATAGTTAAATATATAAGTTTTGTCTGTATTTACTATATTTAAATATCTTATCGATGATTTATAAAAATAAAGCAATTTTGAGCCACTTTACTTTGAAATTATTTTAACGAATCCAAGGGATTTTATTGCAAAATCTAAGCAAATGTAATGTATTTGCATAAATTTTAAAAAGAAAAAAATTATAATTTTACTTATTGTTTAAATAATATATTAAAATTTAATTTACATCAAGAATAAGTAATTTTAAATACATCAAAAATTGACATAAATAATAAAATCCCTCTTTAAAAAAATCACTTGATTTTATATCCAAAATTAAGGTTAATTTTAGTAATTTTTTTAATTTGTTATGAAATTCAATATTTGAAAACAGAAAAATACATGTTTGTGTGCCTGAACATTTTTTTAAATCTATAAGCCAAGTCGTTTGATTTTAAAGGATAATGTGGGACACGAAAAAACATTGGGAGGCGATAAATGTGAACTTAGGCACCATTTTTTGTAAATATTAATTAGAATTTAAATTTATAATAAATTCATCTGTATTTTAGATTTTCTCAGTAATTCAGAAGGTCTAATTTATAAACATAATTGTTATATTATTTTGAAAATGGAAAAATTTTCTTTCTTATCGATACTAATTTATTTGCAATGGCGTTTTC
Source organism: Argiope aurantia (assembly GCA_026543865.1). Taxonomy (NCBI): domain Eukaryota; kingdom Metazoa; phylum Arthropoda; class Arachnida; order Araneae; family Araneidae; genus Argiope; species Argiope aurantia. Next base: position 54,917 of record JAPMOR010070882.1, read on the forward strand.
ACCTGAATATATTTATTTAAAAAGTTTCAATTGTTTTTGTTGCATTAAAATTCAAACCATTTTAATTACTTCTTCAGTTACCCAATTATCTTATTATTCACTGTTGTCAAAAATAAATAATGAATGAAAACATAATGTGGAGGTTGTCTATTATTGTTGAAGTTTTTATACGCAACACGAAGGATAAGTTTCACTGTTGTTAATATTAATGTTCAGTTAAATAATTAATTAGTAATACATTAATTAGGGAGTTGCCATTAAAAAATTTCAGATTGTCATCGTGAGACTTAACATCATTAAAACCGTTTATGAACCTAATAAATAAAAGAAATATTATGATATTAAATTAATATGACTTTTAAATATATCCTATTTTTATCTCTAAATACGTATTTGAGGTATGAAGCATCAAGTTATGCTTTGTTTAACTGATATTAAACACAAGTAATGTTCCCTATTGCTCCTAATATCGGCCATTTAAAAATTTGTGAAAATAACTTAAGACTATTCAGTATTAAAATTTATCAAAAGAGGAAACTCATACTTGCGTTTCTATAAATATGTAAGAACTAATCGTCAAAATCAGCAACTGAAATGCAATGTTGTGATTTAAAAATTCCATGACTAAAATATAAAAAAATAAACGTAAAAAAATAATTAAATGCAGAACAAAATATAAAATCCCAATTAAAACGTGGCTTATTCTAATGTAGCTACTATGACATGCTTAATTCAAAAAATAATATAATTCTGAACATTTATACTAAAATGAAATAACATTTTATTTCAGACAACTAATGGGTTTTTCGTATCTGTTCATTTACAATATTTATTATTTGACCGACACATGGTTTTTATTTTGCGTTAAGTTTTGTTTCTAAACTACTATTTATTTCTTCATTATAAAACTGTAAATGGTTTTATTTGGATATGCAATTTGAATATATAGAATGCAAGAGAGTTATAAATTTATTATTACTGATAAAGTCTTTTGTAAAACTAAATAACTATATAAAAAAATATGTACAATTAAATATATAACTATGCACTTGAAAGAAGCCTATCTAATGTTCATTCTTCATTAGTTGAATTCCTAAAAATACACTATATTTGTTCATAGTTTCATTCAGCTGATATGCTATTCTGAAATCAAATAGGAATTACTTATGTCTATTTTTCTTTATACGTCCACTTTCTGTACCATACTTTTGTTTAGATGAAAATGTATTAAGGTTTATTGCCCCTCATTCCTCAAATACCGTGTTTTTCTCGAGCGTCTCACCATCCTGTTGTCATCGACATATGTTTGGAGATCTTATTTGTTTCGACTGCAGAACCCGCAACTGCCTTCTTGAACCATTTCTGTTTTTCTTCTCAGTATTACGTAAAAGATTTAGGACTTGTCAAAACCTCTCAAGTCATAAAAGGCAGTTGGTACTCCACAAAAGAGATCAAAATAAATATCTAGAAATTTCTTTCTGTGTTAAAAAAAAATCCACAGTGAAATAATTGTTAATTAAATGAGAATGACTTTTTCAAAATTTTGATAAAAATAAATTAAATCCGAGCAAAGAGCATGAAGATACTAGAGTCGTAAAGACCTAATCACGATAATTAGATTTTTTATTTACAAAATATTCAAAAAAATATAAATATTTTATATTCAAAAAAAAGTTTGTCTAGAAAAGTATTTGTTCAAATTATATACTTGATTTAAGTTATTTTATGATATTTTATGTTATGCGAAAACTCTCCTTTAATGGAATAGAAAAGGTTTGAATCGTATTCGTTGTTGAAGTCGGCACATTCCACATATTTCAGTCCAAATATATCTGGAAGCTTGACCTTTGTAGAGCTAGATTCACCTAGTTTCTGGATCATAATTATGGGCGGTAATCGGAAAATTGAAACTAAAATATTTTATCCTAAGTTTTAGGATTTGAACATTAAGGAAGCCAAAGAGTTCTCTTAGATGACAAATTTTTGATTTTAAGGAATTAAAATTTAAAGAAGAATGCAACAGATTTAGTTAACAAAAATTACTTTGGTAAGACATGATTTCAAAGTTTGCGGCAATGTATTCTTTGAAGAAATTTAAGATTTCAAAATGGATTGGATTTGAATTTATCATAGGATTACTTTGCCTTATTTGCATGTTTCCTCTCTTTCACATTGAAAATTTCTTTTTCCAACTTCCGCGGATTCATAATTCAATTTAATTCATAATGTACCTTTTTTGTAAATTTCATTTTTGAACGTTTATTCTAAATGATTATTTTTTTCCTCTTTTAGCTTAATTAAATATAAAAAGATGTTTCCTGTACAAATTAAGATGAAGAAATTCGAAATATCGGTGGTAATTTGAAACAGATAACTGAAAAATTACATCATATTTCATACACCAAAACTCCTAATTTGGCACAATGCCTGCCTCTTGAACGGAAAGTCAAATCGAGATTTAACAAATTTTGTAGACAAGAAAAACTCCACGAATACTTTTTTTATTGAAACACCTTATTACTATCTCCAAAATTAAGGTTTTTTTTTGTTCTTAGAATAAATGTTATGGATAATTTATTGAAAAGTTCACAGAATTTAATATTTCAGAATTTTGAATCAATTCCCTTTAAAAACTATGATATAGAGTATAAAAATAGCTAAGGCTTATCACAGAAACTATTATGATAAATTTCAGAGGTCTCATTTAACAATAAATAAGTCAATACCATAAATTTAATGTATATGAATTCTGCTTGAATTGATATTTACTATCTTATGGATTTATGCAAAGATCTTTAGGAATAGT
>JAPMOR010070889.1:9175-21278 GCA_026543865.1 Argiope aurantia
GTGTGTGTGTGTGTGTGTGTGTTATAAAACATACATAAGGTATATCAAGTAACTTTTTGCAAACGATGTTTAAACCGACAGTGTGGTAAAACACAAAGAAGATCCCTGATAAAACATAAAATTAAAATGCTTTGCCCTTAAGAATCTAATTTGAATTTTGTAAATGATTGAAAGAAACTGAAATAAATAAAATAAGTTATCCTCAAATATTTAATATATTGAAAACTAAATACACAGATGGAGTACACATTTATTACAATTAATCTCCACAATTTATCAAAACATGTTTTCTAAAAATGCATTTTTCTGTAAAAAATCAACACAAATTTCAGAAACAGAATCGAAGACAAACTTTTAAAAACCGTTTTCTTTGGAAGAATGACCATTCTGTTACATTTGGGTTTCTACGCTTCAATATTTCGCTAGCATTTCTTTTATTTTATGCATGGTTTGGTCATGATTCTTTTTTCATTTATTCTTAAAAACTATTTTGCTTTTAAACGCATTTCTCCTGCACTAACATCAACGAACATTTGCCTTAAAATGGAAACTATTTATTCAGATAAATACGGAATATAGATTCTGCCAAATATTCAAACTATTTCCCCGGAATATTTCTTCCTTTCAACAATATTGTATCTGATTCGGAAGACCTATTTTGAAAGAAGGGATTCCAACAAAAACATCCCGATTGCCCAGCTAAAACGGATTTCGTGGTTTTTCTTATTTCCTTTCTTTCCTTTGCGCTTTAGCGGTTTGGGTGCTTTATTTTGGTATCAGACGGGAATTAAATGTCATGGATGATGAACGATCTTCGCTTTATTGATTTCCAAATTTTCAAGACAAATGCGCGCGATTTCTCTCATGGTGAGTGCTAGAAATTGGCGTATCGGAAAATTTAATTAGGTTCTAGATAAATTATTTTGAATATATTTTGTTTTATGTGTGGTTTTATGAGAAAAGATAATGCAGTCACTCAAGAGTCTATTGATTTAATGCTGCGCTTTTATACAGATATAAATAACCGATGTGTTCTTCAATCGATATAGAAACAGATATAAAACAAAATATATATTTGATTCTGAAGATAATAATATGATAGACATGTTTTTTTTTACTATGTGCCTTTTCGGTGTAATGGGAAAAATATACAAATTCGATATTCAAGTATATAAATGCTTATTTAATAATTTTTTGTGTTATGAAAAAAATATGAAAATTTTGCATTTATCTAAAATGATTTTTAAAAAATGCTTTCTGATGATTTTAAATATATTTTAAGTATAATTTCATTAATAAAATATAGAATATTATAAGTACTTTATATAACTAACGATAGCATATTTTTAATAATTAATATATTTGGAACGTTAGATTTGGATCATTTTCTAATCTGAAAGAGGTTTCTATAACGAGGATTCAATTAATTCGAACAACAATTTTTAAAGGAAAAGTGATAAATATGCATTTTAAAATAATTTATGATCAGTTTATTCTTTTATAATTGGAGAAGTAGCCAGGTAATTCAGTTAGACAAGGATTCAAAAAATTACATTGTATATTTAAATGATTATGATCAATAAGAAAGTTCCTTAGCATATTTCTATGCTCTCGAAATCATTATAAAGAAGTATATGTACGATGAATATCAAAATTCATAGAGGGAAAAATACAGCTAAAAAAAGCTCTGCAAATTTCAGTGCATTATTTGCTATTCTTTTAAAATAAGAAAAAAATGACAATATGAATTAATTTTCTGCTAAGTGCATGTAAATTTTCTTCAAATTCGTTTCAAAAATTTGTCTGGAAGTATTTTTATTTTATCATGATAATTTATATTTTTTAATCAGTATATGCATTAATATTCTAAAAGTTTTATATATTTCGAAATAAATAAAGATAATGATATATTCAAACTTTTCATTATTCTTTCAACTTTATATAAAGTCACGAAAAGTTTCTTTTTTTTTACTTGGTATATGTTATACTTTTTACTCCGTATCATATTAATATATAATGAATGTTACCGTTTCTATTTACTTCTGAAAAATTCCTTCAAATTGTCTCTAATGAAAACTTACAAACTTAAAGATTATTTACCAGTTCTTACTTGATAATATCAAAATACCGGACTTAACATTCTTTGAAACCTATTTATTCCTCTTTTAAAATGAGTTATCAGGAGTAGAATGATATAGCTAATAAATAGCTCGGAAAATATTAACCGTGCACTTTGTAAGATACTAATTAACGGTTTTAAAAAGTAATCGCAGATCACGAAATGTAGTAATACTATTAGCACCGAATAAATAAATATTCAAATTTTTGTTAATTTATTCTTTTTTTATTTTAATTTTTCTGACACATCGGTCACATTGAATATGCAAAAATCTTAAATATCAACAATATTCATAATTATTTTAATTGCATTTCAAGAAAAGTTTATTTTTATCTCGTATCATTTATTCTAGGTACAACTGAAAAAGATTTAATGTAAGAAAGTTTTTCAATAAATATATTGTGAAATTTGGAAACAGGATTATCATTTTTTAGCGTATTTCTATTTATAACTAAAAACACTGTACTATTTAAAATAGTTGAAGCTAGTTTTAAGAAACAGTTGATACTTGAAAAAAGTATCTAATTATTCCAAAGGGAAACTACAACCACGTTTTATCCACAACGAATGAATTTCAAAAATGTAAGCACATAATATAAAAAAAATTTCTTCAGTAGTTTCCGACGTTTTATACCCCACTATTTAATTCCAAATTATAAATAAATGAGTAAAACCATTTTTCATGTACTGTTCACGAATTAGAAACTTTCAATGACGATGGAAAGTTGAAAAGCGTCTGTTAATTAAATATATGTATACCTTTATATTTATTATTATAAATAAATCCCCGAAATTTATATATTTCCTTTTCTCCGTTTAAGTGCTATCAGCCACTCTCCAATATCTAATTAATGAATGCCAGTAAAATGACTTAATATTGGTTACTTTTTAAAGAAATTCTTGCATATAATTTAGATTCATATGCACTATTTTATTTACTTAAACCTCAATAATAAATATTTTCGGTGAACACGCTCTTATTATTAATAATAAACCATATAAAATACTAATTCTGCTTAGGAATACTATCCCAGAAGTTGATACTAAAATTCTTGTATATTTTCTAAAGAAATATTTCAATTTTTTTATAAAACACATAAGTTACTCAAGATAAGATTTGGAAAGGAAATTTTAAAAACATGCAAAATCGTTTATTAATATTTACATTGTTTTTTAGCGATTGACAGTATATACACATTTTTATTTGTTGTTGCAAATCGCAAGAATGTGCTTAATCTAGAATAATGTAAAAAACACATTTTAGCTTCATTACTATAGGACCAATACCAGAGTATTGATTATTTAAATCCACGTGTTGTTACCAGCAAGAATTTCCAATTTGATTTTAAATCTTACTCCAAAAGAGCTTACGGATGATCATATTAAAAGGAAAGTTCAAATAATATAAAAACTTATTCTGTACTTAACCCATATACTGGCCACTGGCCAACTGCCTTAAGAGCAGAAATCTAGTAGAAAATATTATAATAGTTGGCCCTAACAGATGCATATGCAACAGTTGGCGCCAACTAAATGTTCATTCAATGCAATGTTAGTGCACTAAATGTCATTTAATAAATATGCAACTATCAGTTAAAACTTAATACCTTAGCTCTTAAATTTAAAAAAAAATTGTAATTATCACTGAAAGTCTCTCAAGGTTAATAAACTGTAAGAAATAGGAACTAATAAACTTGTATAATAGTTTTTAAACCTTTCCAGAAATTAAATCATCTTCTCAAAATTATTAGAATATATGCACTTATTACGTCTAAAAACAGACAAAACCTGGTAATTAATTTTAAATATAGGTCAATATTATTAAAAAGTAGATTATTTTTATTTGATAACGTATCTAATTATGATAACTTTGAAAATAATAGAGATATCATCTTAAATTTCATTTATTTCTGATTTATAAGAAATAATTTTCTGATATTCATTCCAAATCTTTCAATGAGCAAAAAATCAAAGAAAAATACTATAAAAATATATTACCTATTATGTTTTGAAACTTTGCATGGAAATCAGCATTTCAAAGCAGTTTTGCTTTTCAAAATATAATAAGACGGGATTTAATTAAATCTGCATTTGCTTCTCTTAATAATTCTCATCAATCGTATTCAATCGTGTAAACACATAATTATTCACAATCATTGTCATAAATGTTAGAGATAATTAATTTTTTTTAAAAGAATAAATAAAAATTTTCTAAAAAGATATTGTAAGAATAAAACAACTCTGAAAATAAAGTTATTCTGTCAGCAGAAAAATGCATGAAAGTAGTTTAAAAATTGTAAAATAGATTTAATTTAGGAGTTTCCAAAGTTATTTGCAGCTGTTTACTGAATAGAAATTTTAGATATATTTCTTCCTTACAGGTAGCTTGGATTCGAGTAGAGAGCCAGACTATTTTAAGCATCCACACCCATATCATTACTCGCAACTATCGCATTACTTTAGATCACAAGAACCGCCAGAACTGGAATCTTGCTATTGCAAGTGTGGAAGAATCTGACAGAGGACAGTATATGTGTCAGATAAATACTGTGCCTATGAAGAAGAGAATTACGTATCTTGAAGTCTTGGGTATGTTAATGTATTATTAGCTTATGTGATATTAAATTCAAGGAAATTACAGTTATTGGGCAAAATTTTTGTGCACCATTTCTCTAATATGTGAGGAAAATTTCAAATTTTAGAAAAGTAATAATTTAAATCTTTAATTATCAAAATATTTATTTTTTGAAATAAATTTTTATTTTTTTGAAATATTTTTTTTATTTTTTTGAAATAAATTTTCATTTACGTTTTGTGATTGTTCATTTTGATTTATTTGACGAGTAAGAAATACTAAGAATTGGAATTGAAAAATAACTCATTTCTAGGCAAGATATTTTTCAGCGTATACTAAAATAACGTTGCTTATATGTTGGTATGCATAGTCTCCGGTTTCTGATTTTTGTGCAAATGAAAACATTAAAAAATGGACATCAGGAAGAAATGAAAAATCTATCTAATGACAGCAGTACATAAATTGAAACTCAACAACTTCTGAAAAAAAAAACATTGGACTGGGTCTTCTGTGTTCCAAACACTAACTGAAATTGAGATAATTATAGGTATAACATTAGATACCGTTAAAAATTGACAACTGTTTTCCTGTAGGCAAAAGAATTAGAAACCGTAGGAAAATTTCATAGATTTTAAAACTTAATTTGGATTTGGCAATAAAGAAGCCAAAAATATAAATCATGCAAAGGTTTCGTCTATCGTAATATTATTTGAAATAGCATTAAAAAGAATATATTTTAAAGAGCATTTCTCCATAATATTTAGTGAATAATTTGAAGTAAATTTACAAAATTAAATTATTATGTACACCAATTAAATATTTGATGAAAATTTATTTATTATTTTTCGGTAAAATAATATGTTGTCACTTTTTCAATTCTCGAAAGTTCATGATTTTATGTGATGCTCTCTTGAGCCTAGAAAATATTTACGGTGTGTGGGTATAGTTATTTACTTAAAAAAGAGTTTTTGATTTTTAAAAGAAGATGGAAAATGTTCGTAAGCTCTTATCTGCCTAACATTAACATTTCAAGTGAATACCAATTTAAAAAAGCTGAATATGCTAATGAAATATACTGGTAAATATAAAGCGACCAAAAAGAAAGTTTTTGCCAGAGGATATAGAAAAAACTTTTATTGCAAGTTAAGATGAAATGCGATTTGATTTAACATTCCTTAAGCTGATAGATTAAATTGTTCCTGAAAAATACTAAATGAAATTCCAAAATTGGCTAGATTAAGTTTAGAAATTCATTTCAAGATTTCTAAATTAAATTAAAAAAAAACTTTACTTTTCCTCTTCTAACAATTTTCTAATGTAATTTAAATTTTTCATTTGTTTTCATGTGACTCCTTCAATCAAAATTCAGCAATTCATTTTTGAACTTTTGAATGTTTTAATTGACAAAAATATATAATAAATCCTTTAGTAAAATTTAATGTCTTTCATTGACGAAATTATTCATCAAATGCCAATAGTAATTTTTTTTAATGAGAAGATACAGTAAAGTTGTAAAAATGTACATTCTGAATAGATGTACCAGAAACAAAAATTCTGCGTTATAAACTAACCAAGTTTCCTAAGCGATTTCAATATTGTAAATGAAAGATATTTTATTTCCTTTTATAGAATTAACTGATTGAAGAACCATGATTAAACTGCAAAAACATGGTGAGAGTTAAAAATATTATTTTAAAAGCTAGTTAAAAAATTGTAGCATATTTCATGGCTTTTCAAAATGTTCAATCTGGGAAAAAAACATATTCTCATCGAAAATACATATTTTAAAAATCAGATCAAATACTATAAATCAATATATTTTTTAATAAATTGAAGAGATGTGGGTAAGAAATATTTTGAAGAATCGAGTAGCGGGTTCCCCAACATTATATGTTAAGTGTGAGTCGAGATAGGCCAATTCTTTATCAGATAAAATTGTGTCATAGATAAAATGACAAAGCGGTAGATGTTGCTAATAAGCATTACCCGTTGAAATAATAAAAGGTGTCCATATGGACATCCATTGGTCTACATTGTTGCAGCATTACCATAGCTCCCCGTTACCTCTAAAATTGTCATATCTATGAATCTCCTGTGATATATATACAGAAAATCTCGCAGCAGCAATATGAGCCATTGTTATTAACGGGCGATAGATAACTCGTCTGTCCGAGAAATTTGATGAATTTGTCTATCACCGTGACAAACGTGTTTCGAAGCTGGCAGTCACATCACTGAACACATCTTTAGCTGTTGAAGGTCCTATATCCCTTTAAATACATTACTTAGAATTTGTCTTTCTGCTTTTAAAATTCTCCTGTTTATGTATTTTTCATTTTTTTTCTTTATATAGTTAAACATACACAGATTAGCGCAAATAAATTTTGGCATCTATTTTAGTATTAATAAGAAGGCAAAATATGTCAATCGTAACACTTGTTTCTATTTCTAAACCAATATAGTGTTAATAATATGTTATTAGTAAAAAGGGTCTGAGGTTTCTAACATCAATATTGTATCTGGTGGGCATATTTGCATGTTACCGTCAATGTAATTAATCTATAGTTATTAATATTAGCCTCTGCTATTAATGAAAGAAGAATTTAAAATTATGTTTGAATTAAAAATAAACGATTAGCTATATGACTAGCAATGCATTTGCTAACAAAAATTACTATATAAAAATATTGCCGGCAATCTAGTATCTGAATAAATTATTTGAATGCATGCACTTATAAGATTTTAATTTTTAATTTACAGATCACAGTGTTAGCCAATATCCTTTAACAGACTTTTCACAATAAAACGGCTATTTCTTATCCTTGTGCTGTCAATATTGTAGACAATTATTTTGAATACATTCGTGTTGAACTTAATCGCATTATGTTATCATAGTTAGGAAAATTTTATTTACCTAAATCTTAATACAGAAATAACGATTATGTATTTTACTTTTTTTTGAACTACATTGAAACACTTTCAATTTCTTGTCATCATCATGAAACAATTTTTAAAAATTACTTTGTTACATAATGGTTGCTTTGTAATGGCTTTAGTGCTTTACCTGATTAATAAAAGTTAAAGCAGTGCTTTAAAAATAGCTACATTTAATTTTATATAGATTTATATTGACATTGCCTACTAATGGGCATATAAAATGAATACTAATATATTTCATATTCTGTTGCTTATCATATTTATAAAATATTCAAAAAGTATAAAAAAATAAAATATTTTCCTAACAGATCTTACTCAATAAATTTATTCTACTTTGAAAATCTTCTTTATTTTTTTTAAATTTTTATTATCAAAGCTTCATGCTGAAAATATAAAGACACTTTCAACAATTTGCAGAATTATCTCAGCAAATATTCTTTCCAGAAACTAAAATACATGACATGTATAATTTGTCTTCCTTTCCCACATAAAATCCATCTAACTTTCCCTCTCAACTTAATTGCAAGCACTTCCTCGCTTTTTTTCCTCGCTACGCTTTCTAAGATTAGACTTTACCCTCAAACATCTAACAAGAACTCTCTATCTCTCGAAACAAATCCAAGCTCTTCGATATCTGCAGAGCAAATACCAATAAACGGCGCATTTCCACGTATATATGGGCGAAACAACTGCAATGCATCAACATCGTCTGTGTTTCCAGAGAGCACCAAAACAAGATAGAAAACATTTCGAAATAAATCGGATGACCGTTTAAAGTTGTTTCTGGAAAGCGAGTGAGCAAATAGTGCATGTGTGTAGAGATGTACCTGGTAAAGAGGATTTTCTTTCGCAACTCAAGCAGAATTCCCTCTCGCATTCCTTACTTATTTGGGAGAATAAAGTGAGCAAAAATGGTTCCAAATAGTTTAAAAGAAAATAAGGAATAACAACAACGTAGGAAGTTAAGAATCAGTTCTGTATAATTTTCAATAAATGAAAAGTTTATATTTTAAGTTTAATAAGAATGTAAAAATTTGAAGTATAATTTTTGGATTTGAAAAAATAATAAAATAACAACAAATATCAAAATCTTATAAGCTCTGTCCAAAAAAAATGCTGGTTACGCTCAAGAAGATGTTTATAATTTTTTAGAGTTTAAAACCATCACAAGCAGGACGATATAGACTTTAGAAGATGTATTTTATGTATCAATTAAATTTTAAGATTTTAATAGTTTTCATAAATAAAAAAGGCTTAAAATTTGAAAATATAAGGGAAATCTTTGAAAGGTTGTGCAGTGATATTTTGAATGAATTTAGAGCATGTTATTTTCTGACACGCTGCGCACTGCTGAATATTTGCGGAAATTATTTTCTTCAAGTCCAAAATCGATTTTCATTATTTAATAAGTAATTAAAAATAGTTTATTTTAATCTGTAATAATATAAAATGTTTTATTAAAATTTAACTAAGCACTTGTTGTTTCTCTATTTATTAAGTTAAATAAAAAATTTAATTATATTTCTTGAAACTTGCTCTAATGTATCTTGATGAGCTTTCATTCATTTTTTTACTATAATTGCGCTAATGGATAAGATAATACATCAAAAAATGTGTGGAAATGTGTTTGGGGAGGATCTAAGATTGGTATTATTATCTCCAAACTTTTCGAGAAGCAACCTTCAGATTGAAAAGTTAGGTAAAGCTTACATTGTGCAAATGCCAGTTAGGGTAAAAAGTAATAAATACCGTTTTAAACAATACTTTATATCATAGAATTACTGCATAATGATCACCATTAATTAAAAATACTTTTCAAATGGGACTCATTTTATGGTTTAAATGATTATTGGTAAAAAACATTTCTTGCACTGTATGCTCAATATCTGTATATAATATGTCAGAAAAGATAAACTAACTGCTCTAACTTGTTCTGCTCTTCGATTGAGTTTAATGCAAATTTTTTATGATCTTGCTCCCGTCAGCGAATATTTTGCACTTTATTTAGAAAAAACATCAGGAAGAGGCGTTAATGCTCATACCCTGCTATATGGAATATCATTCTTTCTGGCGAGAATCGTCATGGAATATAACTAATTTGAAATTTGAAAAACGGTATGCAGTCATTTTTATGGAAGTTTACTTCATTTGATCTATTTTTTTTTCAAATGATTCTTGAAATTATTTAGTTATTTTTAAAAGAAGTATAAATGTTGAGTGGCGAATCCTAATATATGCATTTGCATGCAGGATCATTCCTGTAATCATATTTTGTAACTTTTACTTATGGAAATACATGAAATAAGAAGTCCAATTATTTATTTACGAACCTAGATATCAAAATTTCATATTTTGCAGATTCTCTTTGTGGGTATATTTAGAATAAATAATGTGCCGTGGCAAATCAGAATCATTATCTATGTTCAATAATTTTATTCTGAAACACATTTGTCATACTAAAACACGTACTACTTAAAGATGTAAAGAAATGCTTTTTCACATCTAATTGCTGTGTTCAAAAAGAAAGTAACACAATGAATATTCATTAGATTTTAATCTGTCCGCTATTTTATTCTGTATTCATTAATCCAGCAAATACAACACTAACTGTTGGCATAAAATGCCAACAGTTAGTTGTGCCATTATGGATTCATAAATTATATTGGAAAAAATATGTTTCCCAATTGAATCTTTTTTAGTCAAACAACATCATTATACAGCATTTGCTAGACAATTAACTATTTGGATAATTTCCTCGATATTTACATCAACCAGCAATGAAATAATCTGTAAATTACAAATAAATAAATAAAGTATTAACTCTAAAAGTGATGGTTTTTAAATTTCTTCCTCAATTTTAATTTCCATTGCGATTTTGAGATATCAGATAAAATAATTTAATCTGTAAAAGCATGAAAATGAATTTTTCTATTCCTTTACTTTACAGTTTTAATCTGGACAATTAGTCATCAGGAAAACTTTAATATCTTATGAAAATGAAAACTCTTTCCTTAAAACTCAATTTTATTGATGACTTCTAAAGCAATAAATAAACAAAAAACTTTTGTTCCAAATAGGAATTATGTTATTTATGCCTCTTGAATTCTATTCTATTCTGATATTCTATGATAAAGAATGCTGGATTCAAAATTATATTTAAAAATTTCTTAGTCTTAAAACTTTATGATTCGTTTTGATTAAAATGAATATAAGTAAGTATTTAGTTTTTTACGTCAGGTCTTTTACTTATTGTCAAAAAAGCTTTCACATTTTCTTTCTTTTCAGAAATTTCAAAAAGTAGAAAATCAAATCGCTTTTTTTAATAGATTACAATGATTATAAGAACAAAATATTAATTTTGTTATACTTGAAATTAAAGAATCTTAAATAATAGTACAGTAACAGTTAAGTTATAACCTGTAGTATTTAATTAATATTATTTAATGATAAGCATATTGTATAAAACTATTAATAGTTCGAACATTTATGGTATTTATTGCTTTTCGGCCAACACTAAATGATAATAATAACCAATAATCAGATTGCTAATGATAATAATTTCCACGTATAGTACGACGCTAAAAATATAATAAAGAATAATCAATCACTCTATTAGATTTCCGAATTTATTCTTAGTGTCATTCTCTCTTTGTAAGAATTTAATAATACATAAATGCATCATGTAAATGCCTGTCTACTGAATTGAATTTTGTGCCCAGAAAATGCTGAGAAGTATAAACCCTTATAAATTCAGCTAAAATTCCATTGGGAGCTTATAAGATATATGTTTAATATCGGAATAGAATATACTTCATATGAAAAATATCTATAGATGAAATCTTTAAACCATATCAAAGCGTTTTAAAATCTTTTAAAAATGTGTTATATAACTTATACGCCCACTATAGTAAAAGTTGATGTTTAAGTTCAGAATCTTTCCATTTTGATATTCAACCAACTTTATATCTAAAGAAAATAGAAAGCATATGGTTATGTTGTATTCAGAACATACATAATATATACGAACTACTTTTTTTACATTATACTTTTTACATTATATTTTTTTGTATATATTTTTATTTTACTTGAGGGGTACAATTCAGAGCAGTTTCTTTCAGTTTTAATACCAAAAATTAAGATTTCATTTTGCTATAAAATCATTTTGTAGATTGATGAATTCATTTAAAGCATCAAGTTGATGAATATCGCAAACAATTATATTCCAAGAAAAATGCATTTAAAATGTTAAAACAAAAATGTGTGAAGAATTAATTTAAAACGAGCAAGAGTTTTATCATTTTAATAAGTCATCATTCCAAATAAAATTTGAAATAAAAGTTTGTTGCAAGATTAAATTAATAAAAAAAGATACAAATTATGTATCTTAAAAATAAAATTCCCTGGGGAACAAGAATTAAGACGGATGCATAGGATGCATATATGCATATATACGGATGCATATATATATATAT
>JAPMOR010070900.1:0-14977 GCA_026543865.1 Argiope aurantia
GGTTAGGAAACTTCTTGGAAATTTTATTTGAAGGTTTTTAATTTTTTTGGACTTGCCGGTTAGGTGGATTTTTTAACTGTGACTTTTTTGCTGGTTTTAGTGATGTTGTGTGGTTTGTTTGGTTTGTTTATTGATGTTGACTTGTGACCGGGTGTGTGGCGTATTTGGTTTGTTTACTTGTGACCGGGTTTGTGGCGTGTTTAGTTTGTATTCTTGAGTTTTGGGTTTTTTGTGTGAGTGTTTTTGTAGTTTTTTTAGTTTTTGACTTTTTCTGAAGCCTTCGGGGCACGGAATGGATTTTGGATATTTCCGCCATTCAACAGAAAAGGCTTCTTTTGTAGCTACAGGGGGTGGTGCCTCTTGAAAAAGTCGCTCCCTGTAGTTATATTTCATATTTCATTTTTGTTGTGGTTGCTTCTTTTGGTTTGTTTCTAAGCTGCTTTGCGCTTATTCGAATCAAGAGTATTAAGGGTTTTTTTGGTTTTATTATTATTATTGTTATTATTTCCCTGTCTGTTTATATATGGAAATTTTCTTTTTAATTATGATATCTTTCAGATTGTTATTAAACACAATACATGGTTCTAAGTCAAAATCCAATTATAACATTCTTTTTAATCTTTATATTTAACTATACAAAACAGATTGAATGGTTAGGTTTCAAAATTTCTCTATGCAACAAACAGAAGCTTTATTCATTTGAAATATACTTTCCTCTAGCGGCATATCAGTTGCATATTTTCAGAAGATGCTTACTTTTGCGTTTGTATTACAAGGAACCCATCAACCCTCTTACTTCTATTGTGGTGGTTTGAGAATTTTGACTTAACAACCAAGAGGGCCGGTTTCAGGCGCTTGGTTTCTTTGGAGGAGAGTTCAATGTGAAAAGCAACTACTGTGGTAAGCACCCTAGGATGTCTATATTATCTCTGAGATTCGCAGCATTTTCACACCCCACTCTCATATACCTTAAGAGGGGCGGGGGACATTCCCTAAATAAGTTGTTTGTGTATTTTTTTAATGCTTACAAAATGTTTTATTTCTACTTTCTTGTTAGCGTAAAACGGGAAAGGTTTTATGATTATTTTCTAAAAGAAATATATCCCAAGGGAATTCTCTTTTAGCGATAATTGATAAAGAAAAGCTGAAAAAAAATGAAATATGTCATTGTTGAAAATCTACAAGGCAATAAGCGATGACAGATTTACTACTTCAACCGACAGGTAGCAACTGACCCAAGGATTAAAGGAGTCCATGTCTTGCAGCTACAGATCGAGAAAGTCTAGTTGTTAAAGATATTGCCTCCTGAAAAGGTACTTGGATGTTAAAGAGTTAATTATTTATTTTTTATTTACATACGAAATACAACAAGTATATACTTTTCCGCAGCTGGTAGTAGTAGCAGATATAAGGATTTTCAAACACAAGAAGTTTGTGAGGTTTTTTGTACTGTTCTCATGCGCAACAGACAGTCTATTGGAAGTTTGGCTGCTTTGCCCAAAGAGATGGAGACTTATTACACTGGTCACCATGATATACAAATTGCACTCTGACAGATTTCTTTTTCGCGAAGGCTTTTTTATATCACTTGAATGATTAATATTTTAAATCGCAAAAACCTTCATTGAGTTAAAAGTCCATCTCACATTTACTATCGCCAGCATCCACAAAGATATACTAATGTAGGTTCAGTATGAATTACTTCTCTTTCTTAATGTTTGTTACTTAGAAAAAACCATACTTTACATGTTTTATGATTGCATTCATTATAATGCTTCTCAAATTATGCAGCTTTTAAATAAATGCAAAATCTACCTATTAGTAGCAATGCTTTGAATTCAGAACAAATATTTTTTTCACACATTGTACAAGACTTGATTAAGCCACAGTCACACCACCATTGCCTTGGATCATGCAATATGGTCACATGATCCAAGGCATGTCCAAGGATCCGACTGTTTCATAGCATACTATTATTTCTAAGTTCAATCCCAATTTTAACTTTTTTTTTAAGTTAACTATCTATTGAAACTAACTAAATGATATAAATATTTAAAAAAAAGTCTATATACGATATAGCGAAGAATAAATGATTTAATGATTTTATACCCATTATTTATCAGAAGCTGATAAATAAGACATAGTAGTAAGCTATTTTATAATTCTAAATTAAGTTAGATAACTCTTTTCTGATAATATTTATTTGATTTTTTTTGCCTATATTATTATTCTAATCAGTGAATTCCATTAAAAAGGATTTCATTGTGATCTTGAATAAATGGGGATAATTTATAGTCATAAATCTTTTTTGCAGGATCATTAAAAGGAATTGATTGTCCCATGTGTAATGTTTATTTTTAGTGAATTATTGGCTTAAGAGCTCCACCCTGTTTGAGAAGAGGACTGGTGATTTAATGACATAAACTTAATTTATCAGTGTTGACAACCACACCTTCTTGGTCATAAGCTATCTCAAGTCGCTCTCATTAAATAAATTCTGTTTGAGATGTTAATATTTAATATTAAAAAATAACCATTTTTAAATATTGCTGCCTGAAAAAATCAGGTCTTTGATAACGGGTGAGTAAATATAAGACTAAAATAAATCTATTTTACTGAATATGTTTTGATAATAGATTTTTCACAAAGAAGCGGCGAGTCAAAATAATATTTAATATCCTATACAAACAGAAAGAGTGTTCTTTTCTCAGTCTTATCCCTTAGGGGATTGCCAGGGTCCATAGTAGCAGAGTATGCTGTAACACACACGTTGCTCAGTGATTAAAAATTTTTTAATAAGAATTTTTATAAACACTATTCTTGTGTTTGGTCTATTACATCAACACAGTCTCAATACCCAGTCGAAATGGATTGTGAGAAGTTGTGAACTCGTAATCATAAGTTTTAGTTTAGTTTAGTTATATTAACTTCCCGTTTGAAGCAACACTAGGGCTATTTTGGGACGGACCTCGTAATTTTGAACCGCGGTCAGTTGACGAGGATGACACCTGAGCTGGAACCCCCCTCTCCACACCACACCAGCGGGAGGACGTTTGGTCAGGACGGATTTAACGTGCAACAGACCCCCTTACACGACGGTTCTTCGGTGGAATCGGGTCTCGAATCTCAAACCCTCCGGTTCCGAAGACGAGACCTTACCACTAGGTCACCGCGGCCCTCGTAATCATAAGATATTATTAAGCAGTGAATGGAAAAAGAAAATTTCAGAAATTAAGATAAGTTAATTGATTTTCTTAAAAATGTTTGTACTTATTTATTTTTCCTGTAAATAAGTTTTATGTTTTAAATAGTTAATTTAATCTTTTATTAATAATAATATTTTTTATAAATCAATAAAAATATCCGAAGCATTGCGATGGGAAAAATTGTAATATATTACAACTTGCAAGATTTATCTGAATTTGTGTTTGATTCGTGTAATAAAATTTCCTGATTAAAATATTAATATTTGTGTTTGATTCGTGTAATAAAATTTCCTGATTAAAATATTAATATTTGTGTTTGATTCGTGTAATAAAATTTTCTGATTAAAATATTA
The DNA here is from genome assembly GCA_026543865.1 of Argiope aurantia. Lineage (NCBI taxonomy): Eukaryota > Metazoa > Arthropoda > Arachnida > Araneae > Araneidae > Argiope > Argiope aurantia. Next base: position 3,560 of record JAPMOR010070900.1, read on the forward strand.
ATATTTATGTTTAAAGATCAGATCTCTCCTTAAGAATCCATTTCTCAAAGAATTCACCACAGACTCACTTAATAAACTTTTTTATAAAAGTTTCAAACTCACCTATCTGATAAAGAAGCAACGGGAAAATAATATACCATAATTATAAAAGAAATGTAAACAAAAATAAGATAAAGGAAAAGGTTTAAGGGATAAAAATAATCCTAAAAAGAAAACAGGGAGAAAGAACGTAAAAAACAGAATGTTCGGACATCATAAAGGATTCTAAAAAAGAATAATAGTTTTGCTCTAGCTTGCGAAAATGCGCGCGGAAAATCAGGCGATGTATCATTTTATAGTATATTAAATTGACATCCCTTCATGAAGCAATTATGGAGCTATGTTGGGATAGACTACGTAAATGTGAGTAACGATTTGATGACGAGTATTGTACCTGGGTTGGTGCTCCTTCTAATCCTTCCCCGTTAAGGTATGGAAGAGTTGTTTAATCTAAACAAATTTTAAGGTACATCTATTTCACTGATAAGGCGGCTCTTCAGTAATTCAGATAAAACTTCAAAACAAGAACACTCCAGTTCTAAAGTCAAGCGTTATAGAGAGATCACAAAAGCCCGCAATTCCGGTGAAGCGGAATCGATTCAATACTTAATTCGCAAAATATGTGCAATAAGTTGCAGTCTATCGTTAAGTTGCATTATCTGAAATTCTGATGGAGATTAACTTCTATATTGATTTGTTAAATAAATTCGTTTTTATTTTTCTCTAAAGCACTTAATATCATTTATTACCACTTTACCAGGAGATAATAAATCAAAATTTTTAAATACTTCGATTAGTAAAAGAATGGCTAAGATAAAACAGTTTTAAATATTATTGTTTCTTTTATTACAACTTGTCTCTATCAAGAATAAGTTGTAATAAACCAATAAGAATTGAAAAAATAATCCTGGCGATGAAATTAACAATTTTTTTATATCTTAGGTGCATATTAAGAATTAATATTTGAAGTATAAAAAAACGTGTTCATAATCAAGTAATGACAAATGCATTTAAAAATATAATTTTTTTTTCTCCAAATGTTGATACAACTTAACTCCGTCACTCCTCCTGAAATAATAGAAGAGAAAGTCTGAGTCACGTACGCATGTTACTAACAAATTTTGTTTTCACCTTCATCTTAGCAAATATATACCCGAAAGGTAATATACAGTGGTGGCCAAAATTTTGGACACTTTTGAAAATCGTTATGTTTTCTAACTTTGTATGCTTTTTGAAAATGTTATATTTCCCAAAATGTAAGCTCTTATATACCATTTTAAAGAGAATTAAGTGCTTATTTTAATACAAAAAGCAAAATGCAATTATTTTCAATACAGAAATGTTATTATTTCTTTAATCTGAATAACAAAGTGATGAAGTGGATTATAAATTCTAACTTTCCTGGCAAATCACTGTTCTTGTTCTGGGAACCAATCAAATGTTATTAACTGATAGGAGAAGCTTACATCATGTTTAAAGTTAGAACAAGTCATTATTATGCTTTTTATGTAGAAGTATGCATGTTTTTTATGTAATTAAATTGCAAGTTAGAAGTTTTGTTAAACTTTTTAATATGCAGTTGGAATGTTTGTAATTCTTTCTAATATTTAGTCAAGAATCAATGACATCAAATAAAAGAATATATTGGGCTCCTAGAAAGAGAACTAAGGTTATTTTGAACCACATATGATGTAGGTGAACCACATAGTATGTTGATGTTAGAAAAATAAAGAGACTATGTCTCCAAGATAGAATAATGTCATCAGCGGCCATCAGAAGTCAATTGATTGATGTTATCATTTATGTCAGTTCAAGAACTATCAGGAGAAAATTATTAGAAGTTGGATTAAGAGGTAGAATTGAACGAAAAAATACTTATCTCAATTTAAGAAGCGTAGAAAAAGATTACAGTTGTCAAAGGAACACATTAATTGGGCAGATGATCTGTAATTACAAGTTATTCGGAGTGACGAAACAAACATATTATTATTCGGTAGTGATGGTGAAAATAGGTAAGACATAGAATAGGCGAAGAACTACATCCTGACTGCATTCAGGCAACTATGAAGAATTCAGTTAGTGCTATGATTTGGTCATGCATGTCAGTAAACGATATTGGTCTCTTTAATATTATCGATGGGACATTAAATGCAAGAAAATGCATTGATACTATTCAAATTACTAGTTGATACTAATCAAAATTTGCACCTCCCATCAGTGATCTATTTCCCAACAACGCATGATTTATTTTTCAGCAGGATTCAGCTTTTTGATACACAGCAAAAATATCGAAATAGCGCTTCAGTACAAAGATCATTGAATTGTTATCATGGCCAGAAAACAGTCCTGACGTCCAAATTATTGACAGCTTATGGCACCATTTGAAAATTCTTTTACATATGAAGCATTCGTCAAATAAAAGAGAGTTAATTGAGACTATAATTGTTTCCTGGCATCCTGTAATAACAAGGCAAGAGCTTAAAACTCTAGTCAGCTCAATGAAACATCAAATTGAAGCTTTTAAGTGCTGATAACTCACTGCAGTCATCAGCATCTAATGTATATTGATTATTATTGCCACTCAAATTTTTTTGTATTGAAAATATTTGAATTTTGCTTTTTGTGAAGAAATCAGCATTAAATTCTCTTTACGTTGATATGTAAGATTTTGCATTTTGTGAAACGTTACTTTTTCTATAAGCATACAAATTTAGAAAACATAAAAATTTCCGAAAGTGTCCACAATTTCGGCCACCACTGTAGGCATAGACAGATAATAAAAAAAGTAAATATAGTAAAAGAATAAGAAAAGAATCATTCCAAGCATGTTCTCTTTGCCAATTCGTAATAAATTTGAATCACATCTACTATTCTAACAATAAGATGATATATTTAATTTCCTCAAACTTATGTTTTAGAACTCCCGTGCACACATTATGTGGATAAATGATCAATATATTATTTCCTGAATCGTTTCAAAGTTTTATACACATTTACAAATATGATTAATTGGATATTTCTATTAATTATTCCAGTTTGTTGCGTTTTCTCAACTATCGTTTTCGCTCACATTTCTATCTCATTTCGTATATCTTTACAATCACAATATTTGATGATTGTAAAGATTATTCGCAATATTTTACAATATTGTTTAATAGTGAATAATTTTATATAATAATGCGCAGTACTGTATAATATTGTGCAACAAAATCGTGTTACCTGGGAAAAAATAGACAAATGAGCAAGCAATCATCTTATTGACGGGCGTGATTCAATATTTGATGCATATCAACAATTCTAATGATTAAATAATTTTCTAAGTTAAATCTTTTTAAAATAGTAATTTATTTACTTCTTTACATATAAATTAACGAAAAGAAAATATTGTAATCATCAAAAAATTTGAATTTGATATTGATGAATCACCACGTATCAGGCTTCGATGAATTGTGTGCGATTCAAAAATTTAAATGGATGAAAATTATCAACAAATGAGTTTACAATAAATTTGTAAATTTCTTTCAAATCTGAATGAAATTCATTCAGATATCTAAGAATGTCTCTCTTTTAAATATAAGAAAAATTCTCTAAAAATTCTAATAACAGTCGATGAAAGTTGATATACAAAAGAGACTCTTGCTTAGCTGGTTGCTTCTAAGGAAATGTATGCTAGGTACTTTTAGAATTGTGATAAAGTCACCCTGTCTCCCAAACTCATTTGAGCAAGCATCTCTAAGGAAAAAAATGCCCCCCCCCCATTGCTATTTATTCTATCAAGAAAATGTAAAGAAAATTTCGCAATGACAGCCAAAGCATTTTGAGCACTGGCCCTTAACTTGGTTGAAAGGATATATGAAGCTTTTAGTATTCTATCGAATTAATTTTTTATGGGCATAAAATATATTTATTGAAATAAGAACAAGAAGAAAAGGAAATGTTTTACAAACAGATATTAAAGTGTCTACTTATATAATTCAAATACAAGAATTTTTGCTCCGGTGTTACATTAAGTATAATTTAAATTTAACTTATTTTTACTTCAGCTACGTGTTGTAGGTTTTTTTTAACTTTCATCGTTTTATGCATTGAATTAAATTTCATATATTCACCGAAATTCAACGTTTAGAACAGTGTTCGTACATCCAAATTAGACACAAAATGAAGCCTTCGAAATCCATAACATTTAATGACATAGACACTAAGTAATAAATTTATATATAATAGGCACTAAATAAACTTTAAAAACGGAAGTTCGATCATTAATCGAAAATTAAAATTTGAATTTCCTGTCTTGAAACGCTTTGCATTCTGTGTATTATAACTTTTAAATAACGGAACTTACAATGTGTATACCAAAAAAAAATATAATGTAATTGATAGTCTAAATATAAAAATTATCAATTATTTTTAAACATTTTCTTAAAGCAATCCATATAATTGTAATAACTAAATAAAATTTGATATTTTAGTTTAAGAAAGGTCTTTAAGTACACATGGACTTTCTATGTATTTTTTTTAATATTCCCTGCACATATTCATATCATCTTCGTGTTCACAAGGAAATATATTCCTTGTCGAATGTTTAGAATAAGAATTTCCTTTCCAATACACTTATTCTTTATTTCCATAAAAAAAGAAAAAAAGAATCAACTAAACTCCGACGTATTCTAAAAAGAAATTAAGCTCCCAGGGAGGTTTATTTCTTCCTTAACACTGTCTCCAATTTATTTTTCTTCTCATTTATTGTGTTTTATATTACTAGATCACTTCGAAAAAAAGGCAAGTTTCTTATGCTGCAAAGCTGGCATTACTAGTCAAATTGCTGTAGATTCTATCTGAGGCAAATCGATTACAGGACAATACGATATGTGCGCTGCAATATCGATTGTCTATAGGTGTCACGACTTCTATATTTCGCAGTGTAGAGATAGAAGAAGGGTAAAGTTTGTATTGAATAGATTCCCTCCAGGACATAACACAATTTGGAAGTTGATTCAATATTTTATCTCGGTTTGGACGTAATAAGAATATGTATTACTTCTGTTTTCTTTATCGGGTTTCTTTTATTTCTTTTTTTTTTCGGCCGCGAATTTATTTTGGAATTAGAGACGTGTGGATTTTTTAGATTTATCATGGAATTTTATTGCACTCTAAACATTAGAACGAATTATGTTGAAACTCATGAAAAAAAGGGATGATTCTTTTATGAAAAATATTTAAACATGAGAGGAAGTTGTCCTTAAAAGAGTTCTTTTGCTCTAGTAATGACATACGGAAATATTTCGGAATTCAAATGATTTTAAAAAATAATTAATTTTGCTTATAAAAAGTATAAAATGATTTTCTTGATTTATTAATGATTTTTAAGAAAATATTCATTAATTATTTATCCCGTAATTATTAATAAATCATTAGCTCCACGAAGCATCTAGAAATTTATTGTATTGTAAAAAATGGCAAATTTTAGCTTGAATTTTCTTTACATAATTAGATGTTAAAATACTGTTATTTCAAAATATTAATAATTCACTGATAATTAATTTGGTTGCTTTAACTACTATTTAAAGTTTTTATCCTCAAAACTTTAAAAGATTCTTTTACGATTTTTGAATTTATCGAACGATACCAATACATCTTGACATTGACACTGAAAAATTGTTTTTTATAAAAATTATATTTTTAAAGTTTGAGAAAACTTTTATATAATGAGATATTTGAACACTTTATGTAGATTTTATAATAAGTTTTTCACTTCCTATTTCATTTCAGCTGCAAAAAAGATTCCACGATTTTAGGTATAGGTTAAAATTTTCATTGGAATTGTAAGCGCGTAATGAAATAGGATCCAATTCAAATTTCGGTCTACATTTATGTTCCGTTTCAAATCAAATCAAGAATTAATTTAGTAAGACTATAATATTGAATTGATGATAGAAATTGTTGCTAAGTTGTTGCATGTAATCTTCTACTCTTCGCTTGTTTGGGGCATTTGATTGTCCGAGTAATATTTAAAGTGTGCAGCTCGTTAAAAAATATCCGAACACTTGTAAGTGTATCAATTGCTCGTAATATATAAAAGTTAAATTTAAAGAAAAATATCCTCTAAAAATATGCATTAGGTAACGGGTGCACTTACAAATTTGTATTAACATAATTATTACAATTTCCAATTGGAAACCCTCACTTTTTGTCTTTCAGCAGAGTCTGCATGATGATAAATCCTCAGATATAAAATTTTAGTCATACCTGCCCAAAATAACCGCATTTATACGAGAAAAACAATTTTAGTGCTGTTCCCTTATATCCAAAAGTAATAAACTATCATGCTAAAAATAATTTGTTTGTTCAAGTTTTCGTTTCAATCATTGGTATGGTGATTGTTCTGTAAGATTTTTTTTATGTTTACCGTTATTAGCAATAAAACAAGACTAAATAAAAATTCAAAGTCCATGAATTATTGATATATCTAATTAAGAATGAAAATTGGTAAATGGTAAAATTACAAACTTTAATTACAAAAAAAAATTACAGATCATTTCTGGAATTATAATCGACTATATTTATCCCAGACGAAATATTGCTTGAAATGTAATTTGAAATAGAATTCTGTATTGATTTCTTTCCCTTTCAACTATGTTTTTTTTAATTCTATCTTTCCATTTTAGCAATTTTTAATTCCTACCAAAAAATCTTTTTGGGAAATTGAAATGTTAATGCTTTGAAAAATGCTAAGATTTTAGAAAAAAATCAGTACATCGGTTCTACTCTGATTTAATGCAACTTTGAGAGTTTTTGGTTATTGTTTCATATCTTAAAAACTATTTGAAGGAAATGGATAACATCTTGAAAAGTGATGATTTAATTTTTGCTCCTTTGATTAGCATCAACAGTTACATAAGTATTTATTCAAAAATTTCTATTATGTGAACTTAAAAATAATTAAAAATATAAAATATATTCTCATAATTCTGAAATTTTTATCATGTTTATATAGTTTATTGAGTAATTTAATCCAAAAGAATTATCTTCAGAGATTCTTCATATCTTGAAAGAACGTGAACTATTGACTAACATAAGGAATAAACTGTTTATTTAGAATCAAAAACTGAATACGTATTTGCACTATTTTAATCAAGACAATTCATATATGTATTTGAAATATGGTATTACTATTTGAAAAAAGATTTGAATTTGTCTAAATCTAAATTTGAAGACAGCTCTTACATGAAGGAACAGAGAACAAATTACTACTGTCTCCGGCATTTATACTTTCACTGTGCGGTAATTAGTTACACGATAAAGATCAGTATCCTGATATTTTTAAACTTAACTTTACCAAGCATACATGACAGTATTTCAATAGAAGCAGGCTTGCGACTTGAACTCCTTGTTCTGATCACAAAAATTAGACTTTTCCACCCGAGAACCACAATTTTGTCATACATCTGACTCTCCGATCCCGCCCGAAGGCTCACGGACAAATAATACTGAATGACCGAACCACCTCAACAGCAACACTAGCTGGAACTATGGTTGAGTTCTAAGGGCCATCACCGGCCACGGTACAACCCTTCCCGAAGGAATTACGTCCCGTCATCGATGAGAGGAGTCAGATCCCCCACCTTTTGTGCACCCTCCTTTTCGAGGTGCCCCTCCCCGGGGGGATCAACCACAATTAATGAAGGATGAAAAAATAATGAAATTTTTATTGTAATATAAACGAACAAAAATTCAATCAAATTTTCTTGCTTTCAAATTTTATCACAATATTCTAAAGAAGACGGTTTCGTAAATTAGGTTCGCTAACGCAAATGGCGTTACATACTTACATAAGTTAAACTATTTTTCATTTCAACTTTCTTATATGTTTTTGTATAACGCCTGTTTAAAGGAAGAATTTTTATTTCGGAAATAGAGACTGGTTTATTTACAATAGCAAATCAAATATGACTTAGAGTTACAAAGAAGAAAACTCTTATGTGATTTCTTCAAAATTCTAGCCTATTCCAACTAAAAATGTCGTGATTTTTTTTTTTTGAAAAAACTTGCTTTTTTTTTAAATAAGGGATAAAGCGTTTAAAAAGTGAGGTTTAAATTGCTGGCTACTCCAAATAAAAGACAAGCAGAAGTCTTCCATTATAGCGAAATATACAAGCAGTGAATGAAAAAGTTATTTTTAACGAAATTGCATCCTTAAGAGAAAAAACTAAATGTATTTCATTATTTGTATTGCCAAATTGGCCATTTCTTCACAGGAGTTTGGTGACGTTATGGCACTAATCCTGGTGTTAAGACGTTAAAACAACGGTATGAAAAATTCAAAGTAATTATTAGCGTAAGTGATATTCCAAGAAGGAGTAGACCAGCATTGAAATATTGGAATAAACACACAACAGAATGACATACGCTACGTTTATTGCACACTGGTCAACAGATGGCAATAACTAGAATACTGACTTAACATTCTTTAACTTACTGAGGGGATTGATGATGCAGTAGTAATAGGTCATCGATTTTATTGGGAGTTACAAGCGCTACAATTTAGAGGAATAAATATATATCTAACATAATAGTTATTGCACGATATTGTTTTGATAATCAAGAAATTTCTTTGTGCTAAATCATTAGTTAAGATTCATTTCTGTTTTAACCAATTTATAAGCAACTGAATCATATTCTGTTTCCCTCATGCTTATCTAAAACAATAATAGCAAAGAAGTTACACCCCTATCTGGACTTTGGGAAATAAGCTGGATGATTCGATGGCAATGAAATGATCATCTTCCTAATGGTCATCGACAGTGGCACAATCCTTCCAGCACCGTCGAGAGGGTCATCGCCATCATCATTACCATCATCGGCTGGAATAGCTCCTTCCTACACCGTTACTATACCCACAGGGATGGCGAAGACCAACCGACCAATAGAAAGCTGCTCAACTCAGGTATGGATTGTCCCTATTTGGAGGATATCTAATGAACAAGCATACTTTTATAGGAATGACATTTTTTAATAAAATATTTGAATGGAATAGCAATTTATATTTGAGATTTTATTAAACAAATGAAAGGATAGAACGATTTACAATTCTGCCACCAGATTTTCATAGCGTAAATTCAATTATTTAATTTTAAAACATTAATGATATATGCCACCAACATGCAATCATATTTCAGTTTAATATACGTTTAAGGCTGTAGCTTTGTTAATATTGAGAAGATTTATAAGTAATTTACGCTACTGTAGTTATTAGTAATTTGGATTTATATGCTAAATATATAATTTGCATATTTGTTGAATAGAAAAAAATAATGAAGTCTATTCCATTTCAAATCCCATAATGTTTCATCTGATTGAAATATTGAGATAAACATAGCCTTCAGTGTAAGCAAACCTAAGTAAAAGAACTGCAACTTAAGAATTTTTCCGTTACCTGCTTTATAATAACTTAACTTAAAATAAAACTTAAAATATTCATTACTCAAGAAAATCGAATAAATAAAAAATAATCTTTCCTCTAACAAATATTGTAAATATCCATCTTAAAAATAAGAAGGAAAAATTAGAACTCCTAAAAAACATCTCACCGATTACAGGAAAGATATGTCGCATTATTCCAATAAAAAGATCAGCAAATGCGACATGGAAAAGATTTTTGTACGTTTGTAAAATCAGTTCTGGTCTAAATGCTATTTCCCTTTATGGCTTTTATTTTTTATCACTGTCATGGTTATTAAAACTATCACAAAGATTTTAAAAAAATGTATTAATAATTTTATTTTCAACAAAATTAAAAATAGTTCTGTGCACGCAACAGAACTGGAGCACAGAAATGAAAAAAATTAATGCTAGGTTTGTATTTGATTTACTGGATAAGAAGTTAGCAATTTCTTTTTGATCGCAAAGTGCAGAAAGAATCTAATATTTTTAGTAAAAAATTGTATAAATTTTCTATCAGCATATAAAAAATACAACAAAATATTTTTTTTCAAAAAGAACTCTTTTAAAAATGCAGAATAAACCTAAATTCAATTTTAAAATGTTAGCTGAATTAGAATGTTTAGAAAAAAGTCAAAATCCCTCAAGAATATGCAAACTGAAATATCATCTGAATGACCAAGATGGCGTTGATGCTGCATGGTTTACTGGCTCAAAAGCCATGTAATTGGTGAAACTGCGCCAAGTATATGATAAAATCAGAAAGGGTTATAAAAAGCACGTATAGAAATAGATAGTCAAAATCACTTAAAATATGACGATGGGAATAATAAATGAGCAAACAGGTATAAGAAGATGACATGGGAAAGATGAAGTTCATTGCTTGATGATACAATATTGGGTTGTTCGGAAAGTAGTTTCGGTTTTTTTTTTTGTTTTTTTTTGTGTGGAAATGAAAGACAGTTTTCGTATAATAAACAAATACTTTATTAAATTATTAGTCTTTACTGCCAAAAAAACTGATCGAGGTGGTTTTTGACCTCCTCATTTGAGGTGAAGTTTTCACCGTCTAAAAAATTTAGCGAACCAGTTCTGGCACTGGCGTACTGTCAACACACCTTCTCCTTACACATCTGTCCATTTCTTTCTGGCTTGAACAGCATTTTTACCCTTTCTGTAGTAAAACAGTAAGATATGTCGAAATGCTGCTTATCGCTCTCCATATTTAAAAGGGCCCCAACCAAAAACTACTGCGTAGAATTAATTGTTTTCACACACAAGCCTTGATATATGAGCTCTCAAAGCATATAAAAATTATACTGCTTAAATGTGAAGTTGGGTGCAAAAAAATGCAATTAAATCCTCTGTCGGGAAAAAACGAAATTACTTTCCGAACAACCCAATATATTACAGTATTGCAATAATAAATCCTACAATATTGACAGATACTTAACAATATTCTGTGGCACTCAAAGTAAGAAGCAAGCACTTGAAGATTTCATACAAAATCTTATAAGTATTCCCTGTTCTCAAATACTTGTAACGGTAAAAGAAATATGTGGAACGACATCTACTGGTTTATCATCTCAGTATTTGAAAACTGATTTAATCTTTCCATGGATGATGCAGAATTTAAATGAATGAATCTAAAATCCAAATGCATCGTTGGCAACTAGTGCCATCTTGATTATCTGGTTGGCATTTCCGACCATATCTTTGTCTGTGAATTTTTTACTTGGTTGTGTATTTCTTTCCATTCTTAGCCATATAGATATAAAATGTAATCACTATTTATATCTATAAGTCTCTTTATATCTAAAATATAAGAGTTATAAGTATAAGTCACTTTATATCGAGCACTCTTTACATCAATGTATCTATTAATCACTATTTATATCAATATATCTATTAATCACTATTTATATCAATATATCTATTAAT
>JAPMOR010070900.1:25029-37348 GCA_026543865.1 Argiope aurantia
TACATTATATATATATATATATATATATATATATATATATAATATAAGCACATATATATAAATAATATATATATATATTAAAAATAAAGATGAACGCATGTATGTTCGCCCCGAGCATATGTGTGTGTGTGTTCGAACATCACGGGATGAATTGTTAGACCCACGACTTCCCTATTTTATACGTATGTACTGGTGGTCGGGAAAGTGCACCTCGAAACGATTTTTTTTTTTGAAATTTTATCTAGGATTTTAATGAAAGAATTAAAAATGAAGCTGGATTTTCGCAATTTTTACTTTCTTGCATGCACACTATTGAGAAATTATTGCAATCCTCAAAAAATTTAAATTCGAAATTTTGATGAATTTGCCTTCCTAAATTCGGAGGGGAAAAAACATTTTTTGGAAAAAGTACATTTCCTAACTCAAAAACGCTTTGAGATGGATGGATGAAATTTGGTACAAATTTCTACAAATCTACAAATTTGTCTTTTCATCAAATTTGTAGATTTCAATCAATTTTTGAGTGAAATTCGCTGAAGAGAAGTCGGTTTCTCCAGCTATTCGAATATAATCTAGCACTATAACTTCAAAAGAAAAAGAGATTAATAGATAAACTTCGCTACACAAATTTAGTCTCTATAATGTAGACATCTATCAAAATTTGAGCTAAATCAACAAGGAATTTATCGTCTGTCTAACTGTACTTTCAGAAATATGTAAACGCAATATATAAATACAATGTAATGTTAATTTTTTAAAAAGCAGAAAGCAGTTTCGAAGACAATGAAGAGACTTTAGATTTATTGACGTCGTTATATTTCATCCCAAGGAGGCACGCATGTTGTACAAGCAGGAGCGACCAGCACACACACAACACAGAGCGAAAATGAAGGAAAGCCGATGAAAATTTTATCCCTGGTCTTAATATTGATAGGGAAAATATTTCTTCACAGTGCTTATACACAATGAGATTTAGATAGAGATTTCTGAAACGCGCCGATTTAGACAAGAGAAACACAGTGATCTTTTAAAAAGAATTTGGTTAGATTAGCAATTTTTCGTCCCTTCACTCCGAGTGTGGGATTGCAGACGAAAGCCTTTTCACAAAGCTTCAGTTGAATGAATTAAGTAGGAAAAGTGGAATGAGATCAGGAAATAAGAGATTATATTGGAATGAAGTGACTGTGGGCTGAATGACGATAAAACTTTGGAAATTAATTAGAATTGAAATTAAAGTTTAAAATATCATTTCATAAATATATCAAAAGTAATGTGTTTTGTGAGTACAATTGTAGTTTTCTGCCAAATTCTTGTTTTAACTGGTGCCAGGGATTAATCGAAAAACAAAAACACTCCAACTTTGAATTTAGTTGAAATTTTTAATAATAACTAATCTAGTTGAAGTTAACAATCATTAATACCGTTGTTGGTTGAAGATACATTTAAAATTCCAAAATGCTGTCACACAGCTTAAATTCCCAATTCTTATTAATCTTCAAAAGATTTAACTTGTAGGAACATCAAATTTTTAAATACTTTGTTTTCAATCACATAAAATCTATTTTCTATTCCTCTTACGTCTGCCATTTCTCTGAAGCTGAGTGTGATACTAAGCCTAAAATAAATGACAGCTTGTTTCATAAATTTAATTTTTCAGCATGCTGCCGAAATTTTTGTTCTTATCCTTTCTTGATTTTTATTTATTTTTCTTTCGATAAGGTTGTAATTACACTACATTTAATTTAAAAATAGCTTACAATGTAAAGTATTGGAATCAATTTTCTTTTGATGTCTCACCAACTATATATATTTAAGTTAAATTTATTAATGCAAATAATGAAATATTCAGAATAAAAGTGACAAAAACAATTCATTATATAACGAAGGTTATGTTTTATTAAGATATTTATTTAGGACACACATTCATTTTGTCAATTTCAATAAATATTTCAAAGCAGAAATTCATTCCTCATTAATTAAGATGGGTTTTTTTGTTCCTATTAAAATTTACTTTCGTTTTAATCCTTATTAATTATAATAATTAATTAATTCTCAAATTATTTAATAAAAGCTCGTGTTTTCAAAATTCCTTTAATGCGATAAATCAAAATAAAATTTTATGATAAAAAAGGTATTATTTGTTTTATATTTTCTTGACAAATTTTCTGTTTATTCAAATAAAATTTGCCAATTATAAATAAATCCAAAAATAACAAAAATTAAATACATATTTTAATCAATATCATTATATACGTTTAAATCAAACATTCCTTTACAAAAGCATTATAGCAGAAAAAAATAAGTAATTTAAATTCCATTAAATAGCATAATATAGAATTCAATTCTTGAAACAAAATGATAAAAGCTTTACATGATTTAAAATTACCATGGTATATATCAGAAGTTTATTCTCTTAAAATTTTCTTGTAACGACATTTCTTAAATTATTTCCTTAGACTGTTAAAAATACTAATAAAAATTTGATCATAGAATTTTTATTTCTGAAACTATATTTATATACAGAAAACTTAAATTGATTAATTCTTGTTGATTTATCTCATAATAATTTTTTATAAGAAAATGTGATATTCAATTTAGATTTGATCTTTTTGTAATCTTAAGTTTTCAAATAATTTCAGTTAACACAAATTTTATTTGTCATTCTTTTTATATTCATATTGTTTAGACAGTATAATAGTATTGTAGATTGTATTGTATCTGAAAGTAAGTATTGCATTAATCTTTATCTCTAAGCTATAAATTGTATAATATATATAAATTAAATCAATCTGCAAATACATCATTATAAAAAGCTGTATTTTTTTTAAATAAATGATTTAGAAAAATTTTTGATACTACTTTAACAAGTTCTAAGTTTACAGTTTAACAAAAGTCTATTACAATACATTTAGATTTATTTGAATACGAATTTTTCTTTCGTCTTAATAATTATTTTAATTTTCAAATTATTATTTAAACTACTTTTCTTAAATTTCAGCAACACTCTTCTATCTATTTTAATTTAAATGAAAAAATTCACTTGAAATATATTTTGGTAATATTAATTTCAGATTATTTCTAAATATTCTTTTGTCCAAATAACACGTATTCTTCGCATTATTTGCATATGAATATAAAAATGAATTTGGTTTAAAAAAAAACGAACAATCATCTTATATGTGCATTTATTTAAATTTTTCATAATTATTCACTTTACAAAACACATAAATAAAAATATTTAGTACCCCTAATTTTTTCTTCAATTTCCACAAAGTCTGCTTGATTTTGCAGTAGCTAAATAAACATTGTTAATAAATTTAATTTTTTAAAATATTTTTCCTGTCCTGATATTCAAAGTTTAAAATGTTTTCAGTTTTTTAGTTACTACTTTTTAAAAACTGCTTATTCATATTCAATTTCAAACCTCAGTCATTATTTTCTGAAAACTCCTTAAATGAATTCAATGAAATTAGGCATCCGGTTTTATATATTTAAATTAGTTCTGGAGGAAAAAAAGTTACTCAAAATTTTTGTTTGGTTTCTGGAAAATGACGGATTTCGTCACTTTCCTTATTTTTAAAACTTTTTCTAGTCAATATCTTTAAAAATCAATGCCTCATTTTAATTTGTCAATATTTCTGAGTTCACAGAAAAAATTTCAAGTATTTTGAATAAAACGTGTTAGAATTTTAATATTTTGTATTAAACAAAATTTCAAAAAATAGCAAATTGCGAAAAAGGGTTTCAAAGAATCAGCAGAATAATATTACAATTAAAAAAACTTATACTAAACTAGTTATTTACCTCAATAACAACCAAACATTATGAAGCAAAAAGTGATGATTTTGTAAATTTTTAGTGATTCTATAGTAAATAATTGCTCTATATTAACTTAGCTCTAACTTATATGCTCTATATTAACTTATTAACTTAATTAAGAAAAAATACAATTAAAAATTATATTTATTTCATTATTTTTTTGTTAAATATTAACTTTATTTAAGAAATTATTTTTAATTTTTGCCTTTCAAATGTTTATTAATGCTTAATAATAATTATGAACTAGCTATATAAATTATAAATTGAAAAACACATTTGGAACAAAAAAAATCTAGAAAAACGAATTGAATAAAATTGGATTTAAACACATCTATACACACTTTTATATCCAATAAAATAAAACTATATTTTAAAAAGCAGTGGGAAATTTGACCATACTTAAATAAAAAAGCTTTAGTAACATAGGCACAGTCATTAATTTCCGTATTACTAATGAATTTGATAGCCGTTTTTTGAAACTGTTTTATTTGAGAAATCTGATTTACTTGCTCTGCATATCTTACTATTCATATTAAAATAATAAAATACTATAGCAAATTTCGAAAAAGGGTTTCAAAGAATCAGCAGAATAATATTACAATTAAAAAACTTATACTAAACTAGTTATTTTCCTCAATAACAACCAAACATTTTGAAGCACAAAGTGATGATTTTGAATGAATAAAATTGAATGAATAAAATATTCATATTATGCTGCAATTTTGAAGAGCCATTTTTTAAAATGATCCAAGCTTAATGGATAGATATTAATACAGTAACACTGGTGAAATTATCAAATTTATATGTAAACATTGAGCAAACAAAATTTTCATAAAAATGCTTTATTTTACTTCAAAAAAACATTCTGTGCTTAACAATAAAAATATAAATTAAAACAATAGAAGAGGGCGTGGATCTTGATATCGCTTCCGCCAAAATCACTTCATATCTTGCAAAATAATTGCCCAATTCTTTTGAAATTTTTAGAAAATTCAGAAAGAGGTCCACAGATAATTTTAAACACAAAATTCAAAAATCAGCATATTCATCTATTTTATGACATCAAATACCCTTAAACATGAAACACGCATAATGAATATTATTAGATAATCAGACACTAAACTGTGAAACAGTTCAATTTTTTTTCATACAAAAATGATAATTCATTGAAATTCAATTCAACAAATCCGCTTTAATAATATGAAACTAACAAAATATTTTAAACCTGAATCAGTTATATCCGCATTAACATTAGTATCATCGGTTAATGCTGAAAGATTGGTTTGCGACTCAATTCCCTCACCGAAAACAAATTCCAGATGAACCTCAGCTACTAAGTATATCTCTTTATCATCATCATGTATCCTAAACAATGAAAAAAAAATAGTGATACAGAACGCACGTCTTAATGCAAAAACTGGCTTCTTATTGGAGGTGATGTGTCCAATGAGATGTGGCTGAGTGACTGGTCTACAGCGTGTCCCAATCCTTTAAGACCTTTTAATCCATCGCATCCATTTCCTGGACTTATTTTCTTTCGCTGCTGTCATTCGGATGCGGAGACGAGGATCGTGACTAGAAACGAAAGGGCCCTTCATGTCCAGATTGGAGGAGAACTAGCACATTTCTGTCGACGTTCATTTGCCCTCGGTGACCCAGTTACAGTTTTCTGATGGCTCTATGATTGCCGTGTTCCAGAATTTGGGGTCTACTTAATAGAAGGTTTTGCCGATGTCCTTCGCGGTTGTATTTCATTGGTACAATTTGTAAAATGTTTTCAGCTAGAAAATAGGTTAAAGAATTATCTGTATCCGATGAAATGTTACTTTCATTAATATCTTATTGTAATATATATATATATATATATAGTAACCAATCTAAAGTAAGAAATATTTTGAAAACGAAACGAAATAGTTTCAGAATTGCAACTAAAAATTATAAAATTATTTCTTATTCAAACTAAAACCAAAAAAGTAACAGGAAAAACTTCATAGTATTTAGAGAGTGCAAATGCAGGTACTTCTAAAACACAAAGGAATTGATACAAAAGTATTAAAATCAAGTTAATAGGAAAATCAAATAAACCAAATAAAAAAATAATGCACCCTGAAAACTTTTTCAAGGGTCACCCTCAGGCAGGGATTCAAAAAAAAGGGATTTTTTCTCTGAGGGAATGCAGACAAAAATGTCTAATAATGATTCCTCGTGACCCAAAAATCGCCTCAAATTAGGCCTAAGAGATATACCATTTAAACAGAAAGGACAATACAAATCAACAAATTAGAAGAAAATAATCACTAATAAGCAAAAATACAATAACAAAATAACAATAAACACTAAAAACACTTAAACAATTAAAGAAAAAACAAAAAGGAAAGATCATACCACCAGCAGAAAGGAAATTTTAAGCTATCGATTGTGATTCCCGCTTTTTAAAAACACAAAGCTAACGTATTAAAGGTAAATAATAATTGTAGCATCCCAGCGCCATCTATTGAGTGATCTAATATGCAAGGAAAATTCTATTTTTATTTTAGGTAAAGGATTAATCCCAAATCATACCTTGTTTAATTAAAAAGTTGACATTACAGTAATTTTTAATTAAATTTTTAATGAGGTTATTTGATGCTTCAATATAAGAAATTTTCTTATAATAATTTTTGTTATTATAATATGTATATAAATATATATAATATATATATATATATATACATATTATATTTATATATATATGTTATGGCAAACTTTACGGTAATATATATGCAACTGTTATATATCTCTAATATGTACCTGAAAGAAATTACCAGTAATTATTTGTTAATCACTAGTTAATAATCACTAGTAATGTGCAATTACTAGTGATTATTCGTTGTTATCCCCTATTCATAATTCATAAAGGATCACTAATTCCTCTTATACATAATCATATAAATTTAAGCGAACAATTCTTGCATATGTATAAATTGGTTTCGTGTATCTCGGAAATGGCTCTAACGATTTTGATCAAATTCTATATTTAGATAAGGTTTTGCCTTTAAAATTCATCTATATATCTGTCTTTCCTAAAAAAACGCGTTTTACACACACAAAAAAAAACTTTTTTATTACTAAGTATTAGAGTTTTTTCTATCTGTTCTCATGCTGACAAAGTCATAAAGAGCCATCTATAAATAGATTGTGGTATTAGCATTGGATGATAGCTTACTGGTTCCTCAAAGTTTTGTAAGATGTCGTTATCCTATATGACATTATCCGAATATGAATACGTACTGCTCACGTCCAATAGCAAAAGCGCGATTAATGTGTTAACCAATCAACTTATTGTATAAGTAACATAACCGAATTTGGACACCATGTTGGATATGTTTTTCTTTGGTTAGATGAATGAACTCATAGAGTTTACTTATAATGCATTTATAGCTAGTCTATGCATTTTACAATGTATAGGAAACATTTGAGAAAAACCAAGTAATTGATTGTAATAAGTTAAATTTATTCCATTGAAATGACTTTATCTAATAATTATATTTTTATGGAATTCACGAAAAATATACTTTCCAGATTGCATCATTTTTATAATGAGCACTTATAAACAAATTAAGGGATAATTAGTACAAAATATGATTACAAAATTATATTTTATACTACATTAATAAGAGCAAATTTCAAAAGAAGCTTTTAATAAATTTCTGCAAATTAAACTAATTTCATCCATAACTAATCAACTAATAAATTCAGCAATTTTATATAGTTTAGATAGAAAAAATACGTTACCTTAAGTAACAATTCACGAAATTAAATTTCAAAGCAGTTTTAAAGTCTTCATTATTTATTAAAAATAATGTAGTGTTTATTATATCATCAATTTATCTGGCTTCGATTATCACAAAAATGTATCTATTAATTTTAATATAAATAGATATAATTTTTTACAAGCCAATTTTCTTACTTTTTACGAAAATGATTTTTATGCTTTTATAAAACATATAATATATGCTTTTATATAACAAAAAAAATTAGTTTCCTTTAATTTCTACAGTAAATTAAATACGCAAAAAATAATTCTATCACACATTGCGACATGCAATACTTTGAAAGAAATATGTCTCTAAAATTTATTCTTTTTTGCATTTTATAAAAAAAAGACTTCGAACAATTTATTTTCAGATTTAGCCCTAATTTTTAATGAAATGTAGTTTTTTTATCATCATATTAACAATTCCCAATATACTTTGTGAAACCAAACGCAATTAAAATGTATTTTAAATTATAAAAACCAGAGCAATTTCTTAAAAAAATTAATAAAATAAGATTTGTTGGAAATAACTACCTTAAATTTCATTATAGGATTTTAAAATCAAAGTTGATGTGGTATAAAATGAAAATTTTATTTTTAACTATTTTTTAATTGATTAAAAACTATTTTAACTATTGATTAAAAACATTGAGACTAATAAAAAAAACAAATGTTTATATTTACTAAAATTTGTAAATGTAGTAAGAAAAATGCGCTATACGCATTAAATATATAATCCCTTCTAATTTTAGTGCTATTGAAATAACATTAATTGAAGTAACATTACAAATTGTGCATAATTAAAGATAATGATAATTCACCAACCGATATATTAGAGAATAATTATACCTTAGAGCATAAATTAATTTTAAACGCTTTTTTGAATGTTTATTTATGATTCACCAAAACGTATCTAATTATATCTCCAAATATTTGAATTCACCTTCGAAGAAACATTGCAGTAATTCACTTATTAGTTAAATTATTTTCAATATCTGTGTATTACCTCAATCACCCTCTCCATTTCTCCTTAAAGGCTGTTTAATATCAACGAATCATCTGATACCTACATTAAAGGCATTGGAGCATTTAAACTTTTACCTTCGCCATTCCAATGCACCCTATTAGCAGAACTCTCATTTTACTTAATAGATACGCATGCCGAATAATTACCAGCTCAGCGGGGCACTCATATGGGAAATCCCGGTTCAGCGACAAGTTCCGCAGCCCTTAGAATCAATACAGTAATGCGATCCGTTGCGATTTCCACTTGCTGCAGTTCTGTGAAATATGCAGCTGTCCACAGTGACAAATACAGTAGATGTCGAACAGTTATATTGTACCTCATATATCACAACTTGATGTGCATTAATGCATCATTCCTAGACATGTTCCCTTGCTTTACTCGTCCATCTACATATGAAATTCCATTTGGAACATCTAGGATGTTACTCAGTTTTGATGGGATTGGTGGAATGATCTTGAGATATATCTCCAATAATTTTAACATTGAGATGCAATATTTAATGTTCAGTGGCCATAGCCTAAGCAATTTGCCAATGTTCATTTGTTACTTGAATGATTAATAAGCTTTTGAATTAGCAACAATTTCCTTTTTAATATTTCATTCCCAAGATATTCTCCCCAAGGTTAATATTTCGACTATCATTTCAAACTGAAATTAAGATTGTTATGATGTTGAAAAAAGAAAAGAATATGGCTGCTGTCTGTTCTCTTTGAATTTTTAAAAGAGCTTCTGTATTTACTTTTGAATTTTATGTCGGAATTTGTAATTTTGAGGTCATCGTTTATTTTAAATTTTTAAAAGAATTTTCTTATTTAATTTGATTTATTTTCGAACTTTTAAATTTTTCGGCACTCATTTCATAAGGCAATAAGGAATGATGCTTCCCTATTTTTTCCAATAAATCCATGTCTACTGTGTTTTATTTCATTAGTGAATAAAAACAAAAGATAAAAGATGCAGCTTCAACAATTTAATGAAGAGTCTATTTATTTTTATTTGAAATAATTTGAATGAAATAATAATGTACCAAAAATTCAAAAACACAAAAATTGATTTTTGAATAAAAAAAACAAGAAAAATGCATGTTCTCAAGATGTATTTTTTATCTAAAAGTGATGAAAATTGAATTAAAACTAAAAATATAATGCATGGATCTCTGAAATAAATGCTGAAAATATATTCAACTTTTTAATGCTTATAAGTTTAAATTTTTGGAAGATATTTTATAAAATCAGATTCCAATGCGTAATTGTGTATAAATAATTTTGAATTTTTATAAATTACTAATAGACTTACTCTTTAATTTTCTTAAATGCACCAAAATTATTGAGAATAGGCGTAATTTGAAGTTAAATAGTTGTTAATATAAATAGTTGTTAGTTGTCATAGCGGCTATTTTACCTTGTTTACCTATAATAACAAATATTGAAATAATTCTTAAGAGAACTTGAAGTTGCATTCGACACATAAAAAAGGAAAGAAAGAAATCAGAATAAATTATTTCTAAGGGAAAAAAGTTAGTTATTAAGCTGAAGTTTATTAATCTGTAGTTTGGATAATTTCTTTTTATACACTTCCCACTATTACAGACAGTTTTGAGCAATCATATATACTGGTCTATCGTGGGACGCTGAATGTCATCTAAATGTTCTTAAATTTTTAAATATTATACTCTTTCTACCAGTTATTTAAATTATGGTTTTATTATGGCTTTTGTTCCAATAAAAAAAACAAGTAACATAAGTTACAATTTAGCTTTACGAATAAGGTGAAATTCTAATATTTTATTGATGCAACTATTCTACAAGACGTATTCAAAGAAGATATTGGCGCCGAAATAGATTTTTTCCACTTTAGTTCCAGTTGGACAAACATATTTAGCTAAGCTCATGCGTCACAATAAAAGGATACTGTGGCATCTTTTGAATGTCATCCAGGAGGATTTGTAAGGAAAGTTGAATCATATTTTTATTCAGCTTGGAGAAAAACCAGGTACAGTTTCAGAAATAGAACCGAATAACCAAACACTCGTGAATTAGCTACTTCTCTTATTAGCAAAAATAATTAGACAATATCTCTACGATACTGTTCGATATTCTCGGTGCCATAAAATATCGTGAAGATATCATAATAAAATTGTAGCGTATTTTCTGCTAAAAGAGTAAGAGCATAATTCTAAGATATGATTTTCTATTTCCAATTTCTATTAGACAGTTTAGTCGAAAACTATGCCATGGCTTAGTCTTTAGATGACTTAGTTGAATACTATGCCATAGCTTAGTCGATTACTAAGCCATGGCTTCTACTAGATGCCTTAGCCGAATACTATGCAGTGCTTCAGCCAACTGGAATACTGGCAAGTCTATATTACATTTATATCGTTTCGATGATATTGATGCGTAAACATAATTAAAAAAGAAGAACCATTTTTTTCACTGCAATAATCTAAAAAGATGCAACTTTCATCGATAGCTCGAAGGATTCGAACATAATTTACTTAAAATTACCAATATGTCGGAAACATCAAGAAAGCGATTTTTCATTCTCATTTTCAGAGTAATTTTTAACGATAGGAATTTCTCTGATGCGTTGTTTGCGTGTTTGTTAACAGCTGGAAGAATCTAGAAAGAATATTTGTTTCTGTAAGAAATTATATGTTTTGCAACTATTAAATTTGAGGTATTCTTTAGGAAGAATTTCTATCGAACAGTTACAGTTACTGAGATCGTCCTACAGATTTCAAATCAATACTTCTGGGTCCTGCCTTCTTATAGCATTTGCTTTTTTTCTTGTTATTTACACAGCTTAACTGAATATAGTTTTCATTTCAGGGGAGACAATTATTCGGTCATAGTAAATATTTTGGAATCATTATTTCTTTTGCTTCACGTAAATAAATAACCAAATTATCATCTCGCCTGTTCATCTTCATTTACTAACAATTTGCATTTTAGATATCATAGAATTAGATGTTGCCATTTTGCAAATATCGTTTGCAAAATGACAACGTTTTTTTTAATCAATCGTTTTGAAATGGAATTTGTTTTTAATCATTTTATAATGATTATTATCTTTTCATCACTTTATCGAGATGCTTTCTTCATTTGCTTTATATTTTTAACTTTTTGTAAGCAAAACTCTTATAATTTATTTATTTTCTGTGTTTTATTTATAATAGTAATAATTTTGATTCTATCCAAAGCCATAAATAGGTTGTTGATTTCGAATTTTCATTTTTATGTAAATTCGGCTTTTATTTCTGCCTGAAAATAATTTTGTCGTACGCTGCTCAATTGTTGCGATGTAACCTACCATGCATCTTACACTCTTAAATCATATATAATTAAAATGCTACTTAAAAATATGAAATAACTCAAAAGCTTTCTAATAATCTATAATATGGTAGAAATTAAAGAAATCTCTTGAAAACGATAATTGCAGCCACCTTTGAAGAATACAAAGAGAGACATATGATAATGTGGATTTACATGGGGACATTAACATATTACATAATCCCTCTTGATTGTAATGGAAGAGGATTTTGAAGTGATTCTGATTCTATAATTGAACATGGATTCATTATCATGACAAATGTCTTTTATAGTATTTTGAATTTTTCTGCGATGTATGAATTTTTTATAAAAATCAGGAAATTAATATTTATTTTTATGTTGTTA
>JAPMOR010070900.1:47057-97316 GCA_026543865.1 Argiope aurantia
TGTGTGTGTGTGTGTGTGTGTGTGTGTGTGTGTGTGTGTGTGTGTGTGTGTGTGTGTGTGTGTGTGTGTGTGTGTGTGTGTGACAATTTCAAGTTACATATGCCTTTTAAATATTTTCCTAATTGTTTAATTGTTCATATTCCCTCCTCACTGCAACTTTTAACTTCTGAATTAGGCTAGTTATTCATTTTCATATGGAGTCAAAAGGTTGAGGTCTGAAAATTCAAATTATTAAAAAATTCTGCTCACAGTTTTTTTCAAAAAATAAAAAATAAAAAAAAATTACATTTTCTTTCACTTTATCGGACTGTTTTTTATTGTTAATTAGATACATTTTGAATGAAACTCACTTCAATATCTTATTTATGGTTGTTCAAATAAGGAATTATTTTCTTCAAATAAATAGCTTAATATTTGATGTTAGTATTTTTCTGTTCTATTTTTCTGACAGGAAAGTTATTTTTCCATTAGAAAGTTGCCAATTTTTACATTCAGCATTTTTGAATCTATATGAATTGTGAAGCATTAACAATAAAGGATTTTAACAGCTGGTATTTAAAGTATACTGATTCTTCTAGTCTGATTCAAAATTCGATACCAATCAGTTTATTACATGAAACATATTAACTGGTCTATCTACTGCAATACCGATTCAAATCTTCTCATCCGTCCTAACCCTTGAAACTCTCAGATAAATTTCAAATTGAATGTCGTAACTAAATTCAAATCGCTTTAAGGATCTATAATAGTCCTTCGGTTTAGTCAAACCGCAATGACATGCAGATGATTATTCACGGAGTTCATCAACTGAGTATTTTTTCCGATAAAAAGGAATCACAAGCAATAATAATAAGATTGCATTCATAATACTTTGTTAACAAACAGGAATATTTCAGTGCTGTCATCTAATGACCCCATAGAAAAAATAAAAAAAAATTCGCATCACGTGGCAGTGAAATATTACATGGATTGCTGACGTATTTCAGTGTCTAATGAAACATAGATTAGATGAAAAAAAATTCTATTAAATAATTAAAATTTTGCCGCATTAGGTGACAATGAAATTTGAGACAGATTGCTGACAAGTTTCTGTATCTAACGGAATATAGATTAGAACATAAAAATTCTATGAAGTAATTAAAATTTTGTCTCATCAACAATGAATTATTAGAGGATTGCTGACATATTTCAGTATCTAAAGGAACATAGATTGAAGCATAAAAATTCTATGAAATAATTAAATTTTTGTCTCATCAGGTGACAGTGAAATATTAATGGATTCCTGGCACATTTCGGTATCTAAAAGAAAACAGATTAGAACATAAAAATTGAATGAAATGTTTAAAATTTTTCCACTTCAGATGACATTGAGAAATTAGATGAATTACTGTCATAATCATTTCCGCATTTACTAGAAAACATAATAATTTTTTTTAAATTATGAAATAATTAAAATTTTGCCAATTGTAAAATATTAGATGAATTACCAATTCATTTCAATATCTAAAGGAAAACATATTAAAACTTAAAAAATCTATGAAATAATTATACTTTTACCACATCAGTTCATAACAAAATATATGGATTACTAACATACTTCAGCTTCTAAAAGAAAATAGATTAGAATATAAAAAATATATGAAATAATTAAAAATTTACCACGTCGGATGATAGCAAAATGTTAGATAAATAACTAAAATATTTTACTATCTAAAAGAAAACAAATTAGAATGTTAAAAAAAGTCTATGAAATAATTAAATATTAAATGAATAAGTAAATTATTAAAAAAATAATATGTAAAATATTAAATGAATTTAAATGAATAACGAATGAATTTCGCTAATTTCTTTTTAAATGGAATATTTCTCTTTCTATCAATCACTACGTTTTAAGTAATGATTAAAATTTTCTTTATGGAAAATTGTTTGTCAGTATTTAACGGATTAAATATTCATATCTTTATTAAATCTTACTCAAAATTTATTTTTGAAATTATAAATTTATAAATTATATTATTATTTATTTCATATATATAAATGATAACTGGAAACTAGTGCATCATTTTAGATTTTTAACTAATGTATCTTGCAAATATTTAACAGAGTAAAAAAAAGAAAGAAATCGAACGTTCTAAGTTCCGCAAAATTTAATCTGAAATTACTTTACATATCTCTCTTTTTATAAAATCTCTGCAACATTCCTGCTTTTTGAAGTAGAAAAAGTTGCTGACTCTTCATCTTTTTACTTGTGCAAATTTTCAACTCAGGAAAAATATTGGACTATTTAATTAGAATACAAGATAATCAAAGAATATAAGTTTTTCACATGAAAAATAGTATTTTAGTTTACTGTCTCGCTTGAAAATAGTCATTCATGCATGGTTTCAGGATATTTTTTTTAATTTCATAATAAATATGAGTTCTTAAATATATCCTATGCTGCAAAGTAAAAAGATTAGTTTTTATAGTTTTTGTACAAAAAAAATGTTAATACTAGTACTATTTTTGACACCTGCGTATACAGACATTGATAAAAATATTAATAAAATTATTATTAGCACTTAATAAAACTTAATAAAGGATAGAATTTTGAATTTATTGGTACTTATTAACAATTTTTAATAATTTTATAATCAACTTGGTTGGAGTATTGAATTTAAATTTTTGTATACTTAAATGAACATTGAGAACATTAACAGCATTTTTAAATAAACAATGAATAACATTCTGCTAAAACTATTCGCAATGCTGAATTAAACTTTATAATATGTTGATATTTTATAGGTGAATAGAGATCGTAAATAATTGATAATATTATATAAAATACAGGTGTAATTCTATCTTAGACAATAATTAATGTAAATATGCAAAAGAATCAGCTTGAAATAAATCAAAGAACGCAGCAGAATAATTCAATTTTCTATTGATTAATCTGCTACAGTTTTGTTAGTTAAACAGAGTGTCTCAAAAAACTGTTAAGAGGCATTAAAATACATCAAGAATACAGTAACAAATAACTTTTGTAATAATCATTCGTATCCTGATTTGAACTACTCTAGTCATACTAATGTACACGGAGTATTGCAAAATACTGAGCTGCTACGACAGCAAATAAGACAATAAAATAATTTTCAAACAGCCAGAAAGCTATTCGACCATGCCCCCACCCTTCCCAACTAAAATACGACTCGTCATCGGTATGATGGAAGTTCAGCCCCTAATCATTTCTATAACCTCCAGGAAGGAGAGAACCTACTTTTTTATACCCCAACTTCTCATAATCATATCTGAGTTTTCCCTAAGTGGTGTATAAAACATGAATAAGAAACACAAAGCGAAGAAACGAATTTACCACATAAAATGTATAATATATATTTAATGGGTCAAGAATTAGGAATTAATCAATAACACGATAATACAATTGATTGAAATGTGATACATAAGTTACATGAGAAACATATGCTTCATCGGTTGGTCTGTCCTTTAAACAGTCGCTTTAATTACTTCAAATATTTATTATTGGCACAGCAACCTTCTTAACATCACCATATATGTAATGTTTTTACGATTTGAAATGTTCTTATTTAAGCATCAGATCTATTGTGTTTTTGTGAATTCATATTTTATTTTATCTGCTTTCTATACTTTCTGTGATGTGTCCATTACTTTCACTGAGTTCACCTAGAAGCAAGCCGTTTTATATTTGTGATCCAATTTTCTATTACAAACATTACTTGTTTATGTATACTTGATCTACATATAAAGATTTTGAACAGGTTTTTGGAACACCCTTTATTAAAAAATGGATGCCATGTACATGAAAAATGCAGCTAGATAAAATTTAACAGCTCACTGTTTTATGCCGCGTTGTGAACTCAAGGTTTCTTTTTTCACCTTTTTTTTTTTTCTCTATGTTCAATGTATTTGATGTGTATCATAAATTCTGCATTGATGTACATTTGAATGTACATTGATATAGTATTTATTCAATATGCACATATGTAGTACTGAGTTAAATGTACATCCATTGATTACATTTTAACAATCGTTAGTGGAGCACTAGAAAATAATGCATACGTACCTATGATTATCACTTTTTTAAAATGAAATACCAAAGGTTGGAAATGTGATTAACATAAAAGGAATTTAATCCCCACTCCTCAACTTTTCTGTGTCAGAAAACTAGCGATGATTAATCAATAATATTTAAAAATCTATTCTTTCTGAAACCCTTCCCCGCGTTTTGTTACAACAAATTAGGAATTCATTTTTTATAATAACCATTACCCCATTACCAACTTTACTGCAGATTATTATAACCGAAATCAAAAAAAAAGAAGCAGTATGAAAATTACTATGCACCCCTCCCCCCATTCAAATCATTTTTCTCTTACAGAATATTAAACCTTCAGTTAGTGTATCTTAATACAACCATTTTCGTATAATACAGCTCAACACTTTCAGAAAAGTGAAGCACGAACACGAATAATTACACATTGTGCTTAAATCTCCCCAGCTACCATCAACACATCCACTCCTCCCCCCAAAAAAGCACTCTTTTAAGACTGCGGTCGTGTTGTGGAAGCATAGCAGGATTAATAATGTAAATCTTTTTCCGCAATCCTCCCTTTTCCCGTTTTCCAACTCTTTTCCCAGGAAAAGTAGGAAACTTTTCTGGTGAACTCACACACCTGTGCTGTAGCACTTCGTACTCCTTATTAGTTAGAGGGCCTTCGGAATTTTTCCACCTTTTGCACGGAAAGCGGATCTTGGGCTACTTCATCGGAGTTTCTGCCGGATGGGTTGCCTCATTTGGCGGTTTATCACCATGGAGTCTGAGCTGGGAGTTTGAGGTCGCTGAGGAAAATTTCGGATCAATTGTCCGCTACCGGTCAAGGACGCCGAATCAGTCGAAAAAGATTTTAGGGATTCCCATACTCAGGGTCACGGTTAGAATTGAGCTCACTTGATCTCATGCTAAGCGCATTTTCAGAAAAATGAAAAACAACACTCAAGGAAATATTTTGTTACTTTTTTCCCTCCCAGTTCCATCAGTAATTACATATTTTCAAAAGAGGTTAATTTTATGAAGTAAATTTTCAATTATCTTCAGGATACGCCTTTAATTATAACTCAAAATGGTGCATAGATAAGTATTTGTATAGAAATAAAAATAATATATCATTTAAAATACTTTTGGAGTGAATTTAGTTTAAATAGTTGGAAATAATTTAAAAAGTCAATCTGATTTTTTTTAAATTTTTGGTGCCGTTGAGTTTTTTTTAAATTGTTTGATATCATAAAAATAAAGCCTTTCAAAAATATTATCATAATTTAAATCTTAATGTTAAATATTTATAAGTGCTGAAAAATATATAAAATTTTAAATTGTGAATGGAAACTAAATGTTTGTTCATTATTTATTTTATTAGAAATGAATAAGTAATAGCATTTTATTTTTATTCAATGATGAAAACTCTTTCAATAAAAGTTAAAATTTGATTGACATTTAAAATAACTAAACCATTGTAAAAATTAAATTCTTAGCATTTCTTTGGGTTTACTTTAAGTTGTTAACTTTCTTAAGATTTCATAAGTTTTGTTTATGTAGTGTATTGAATTATTTCTTTGATACAATTTGATGCTTGTTTTAGCTACCATAATAACTAAAACACGTGGCATAATAATTACTTGAAAAACAAGATTTTTTTTTTTTTGACTGTGCAGAAAATTATAAATTTCAATTGATTTTATATTCATTATTAACTTTTTTTATTATTAAATACATGTTACTTTCTCTTTAAAAAATTAAAAATATATATTACTTTCTCTAGAGGAAAAAGAAATCACGCATTTTCAGCATATACTTAGTTGAATGCTTGAATGTTGAAACTTTGAAACTGACTATTTTAAGATCGTATTTGAAAGATGAATGTGATGTTACTAAAATAACTCATGAACGAATGTTTCCTTTCTTCGCAAGGAAATTTCTGCTTTATTTCTGACTAAGTTAATTTCGAAACTAATTAACTCAGTTATGATTAGAATCCTTTAATAATGTATTGACTTAATATATAATTCATCGTTGATTGTTTTAAATTGTAAGTAAAGACTTAAGTTAGAAAATACTCATTATTTTGAGTTGCCCCTGGAAAGTTTATTGCTTTTATTAGCATTGATAAAGGAACTGTGTTAAAACCGTAGATTTATTGTTTTTTTTAATAAATTGCATACAGCTATGACAAAGTAAAAAGAATAGAAGACCTATTAAAATTCAATTTTATAGAAGCAAATATGAACCGTGCAACAAATATTGTAAACATATTTTAAATACTATAATTTGGATGAAAACATAGTAAAAATAAATAATAAGTAATTTAGACAATTAAAGTGATTCTAAAGTCAATATATTAATAATTTTAAAAATAATCATCCTCGAGAAAAAATGGAGATGGATTTATTTATTTTCATTGAATAAATTGAAGCGTAAAATAGAAAAGGTACTGCAATTACAAAATATGAGCGTGTTAAACTGAAAAAAAAAACAATTCGAAGATAAAATCATTTTATCAACAGCTTTCAAATTCCTTTTTGAGTTTACCAAAACAAATTTGAATGAAAGGCAAATTAACATTACACAAAAAGAAAATCCAACAAAGTAAAGCAAAATAAATTATTAGAATTATGGAACTTATTGCTATTGCATTTAGAGCATAAATTTTTTTTATTGATGAAAATCCTTTAGTTTTTTTCAAAGATCTTTAAAATCTGTCTCAATAAAATATTCCAGAAAATACTCAAAACCAATTTTATACATTCTATTCTGTTCTTAATTAATAAATCTAATTAAAAATCGTGATTTTTATAAAGCAGAATAGAAAAGTCCTTACAGAACTTATAAGTTGTTGATTAACGCATACTAAATAAATTTAAATAAAATACCGTCATCGACCTTAAAGTTCATAACAGGTTAATGGTATTATAAGATCCTAAAATAATAGGTCATTATATATCAATATTTTATAAAGTCAATTATATTTAAGTTAATGCCCAGGATAGAGAATAATTATCAATACAATTAATCAATGTAAAAAGGAATCAAAATGGATATTTGAATTTAACTTCTTTGCCGTTATGTATAATCATAAGATAAGTACACACTCCTACTTTAGTTTTCCTACAGATTTAAAAAAAACCCAAGTAAATTTATGGAAATAAGCCATAGAGAGTCAGACATGTATTTTTTTAAAATTTACCAACTATTCTTTATTGAAAATGATAAACTAAGTGGTTAAATTACATTTTCTTTTCTTTTTTGTTTAATAACTTTAATTAAAAGTTAGGCAAATAAAACGGGGTTTTTTTTGTTTGTTTTTTAAATCTGCAGTTTGCAAAACATTATTAAAATTTGTTTTATAACATTTATTTCAGGTTAGTGAAGAAGATGTATGTTAAATTAGAATAAAAACAATTGTATAAATAAATAAATAAACAAATAAGCTTGATGACTCAGAAATTTTTTAAAAAGGGTTTGGAAGCGAAATATACCATAAAATCTTTTTCTAGAATCTAATGACAAATTAAGAATGTACCTCAATAACATTCCATTAATATGTTATTGAGGTACATTCTTAAGACCTTAAGAATATAAGACCATTAAGTTTAATTTTTCATTGTTCTATATATTACGAAATACGTAAATAGATAGCTCGTTCATTAAAGGGAATAATAAAATTTAATCCCCAATTTATACGAAAAATTTTTTAATTTTATATAATTTTTTTTATTTTGCACATATATAAGTATAAATATTTATTAAATTATATTACAATTTCTTATCATCAAACGGCGTCATTGAGAGAAAAAAAAAGATGTGATTGGCTGAAAGAATATGCTGAAAATGATTAATTTTCATACCGCTGTCCTGTTCAAAAATTCAAATTAATCATATATAATTATTCCATAGTGTCATTTTGTTCTTTGTCCTTCATAAATAAGTTTCTGCTGATTCATGGAATACCATCATTTATCAGATAAGTTTTTATGCTTAATTTTATCAAAACATGCCAAAATTATAAATTAATCGTATAAATAATTAAAAATAGTAAGTAACATTATTAAAATGATATGGAACTGCTTATTTTATGATATTTGCTTTAAAATTGATCTTTTTCATTAAAAAGGTTTTACGTTGAAGAAAAATTAATAATGTAGAAATCAAAATTTGAAGAAGAAAAAATTTAGTCATTAAAATTGTTAGATACTATAAAGAGACTATTTTCGTTTAATAAAACACTATTAAGCATATAAATAAAAGCGTTCCTTATATTTTAACGTCAGTCTTTAAAATCCTTTAATACTAATGGTAAAAACAACAGAACATTATTAACAAAACTGCATCAAAGTGAAAACAAATTTTTGATTTATACTTTTTCATATCTCTTCACAGAGGTAAGAAGTAAATAAAAACTGTATTTTTTCGAAATACAGAAACATTTCTCATTTGTAATTAAAAACCTTTTATATATATATATGTGTATATATATAAAGGATAGTTAGAACATAAAATAATCTTTTAATTCAGAATATTTTCCTTTTTCTCTTCAAATTCTCGAATGATTAAAGAATAAAAGAAAAGTAATGCATTATTTTTTTTAGATAAACTGCAATTTTTGTGTATAATTTGTAATTTGAAGGAAAAGTGGTCTTTTTTATAAGGTATGGATAAAACAAGTTGAGGTATTATTTTCGCATTTATCCAAAAGCTTGCTTTTGTTTTGTTTAGAATTAATATTTGTGTTTATTTTCTGTTAATTTAATGAAATATTTTGCCTGTATTTCTAGTGCGTACTCTGTTAAATATTCTGAAATATATAATATTCAGTTTCTTTTATAGGTTTTTTCATTAATTTTAAGATAATTTAGGACGTGGAATTTATTTATATGATTCATGAAATAAAAAATAATAAAAACTCGGAAGAATAAGAATAAGGATTTGCTTTAGATTTTTGAGCAATGCACCTTATATTAAATGCAAGAAAGTACAGTTATATACACTTACATTATTTACGAAATTATTTATTTAGGATATAAAATCAATTGCTTTATAAATAAATGCTCGTAATATCTTCTGTTTTATTAAATTTTTTTTAATAAATATCATTATCATTATATCAGATAGATAAATATCAATATCTCAATATTGGGGAATTTAAACTTGCATACGAATTATTAGGCCTAATTTTGTGTGATATAATTTGAAACTACGGAAAAATTTCTGATCAAGAGCGGAACAAAGAACACATTTCATCCTCAAAAGAAGCCTTATTATAATCTAGACCAACGAGATGGTCATCAGAATTCTTTTGGGAGATAATTTCAAAGAAATTGCTACTAAAAATTGATGTCATTTTCTTATTAATCTTTTTAAGAGTTTCTTTCATATATCGGAGGTTTAATGGCGTATTTAGATATGGCAATTCCATACAATGTATACTGTGAGTTATTTTATAGACTGGTAAATTAGTTTCATACTTCAAAATAATTTTAACAAATTAATGTTTAATTTTAGTTTAATCTTTTTTTTTTTTTTTTTTTTTTTTTTTTAACTTTGAGAAAATATATCTTTATTTATTTATTTACTATAACACTTCTGACAGTATCAACGCTTATGCATAATATTATTGAAGCAGGCGTTGAGTGTTTATAAATATTATAGTAACTAAATGAATGTAATAAAAGTAAAAAAAGCAATTAATCAATTACAATTGATTGAATATTTATATTAAAATAGCATTTAATAATTTATAGAATTTATATGTTTACAAACTTATTTATTTAGCAGCTAGGAAATAAATAACATTTCTACAGCCTTCTCTCGGTCTATCAGCTTTAGATAAATGGCTAGTTTGAAATGTTCCATTGCTAAATACAATCATACATACTGATCTCATATGATGAAGAAAAATGGCATATAACATTAATAGCGTTGTTCATGGTTTACAAAATATAAAACTTCTCGCATCGACTTTTAAAGAAACTTCTTGGTAAAATAGCGAACTTATTTATGGGAAAAATTACGCGTAAATTAAGTAGAGAAGCTTGTAAAAAGAGAGGAACTTTGTGACCACGACAGATTTTTAGGTGCACCAGCCCCCTTATACAAGGAGAGTCTACAGCTGGCGGGGTTCCAACTCGCTACCTAAGGGATTCGAGTTCAGCGCCCTACCAACCAAGCTATCCCAACCTGTGCCGAATGTACAGAATAAATAGGATCAGTACCGGATGTGCAGGTGAAATAGGATGTACAAAATTAATAGGATCAATGCTGGATGTACAGGTGAAAAGGATGTACAGAGTTAATTAGATCAGTACTGGATGAACAGGTGAAATAGGATTTACAGAATTAATAGGAGAAGTTCTGGATGTGCAAAATTAATAGGATCAATTGTGTTAATTAAAAAAAACTTTCATAAGAAATTCAGGAAACAAACAAATAATGACTGTAAATAAATTAAGCTGTCAAAATAACAGTCACAACAAATTTACTGTCATTTTACAATATATATCATATTGATAAATAACCATTTATTAAAGGACCGACTTCGAATTATCTTATATCTCCTTTTACAATCAATTTCGATCATATGCTTATCTTGATTTAGCTTCTTTTTTCGTTTAGTACCTACTGTAAGGAATAAAATATATCCTTTCTTGAGTCGGCATTTCTTTCTTGATCCACAAACTTTTCATTGGATTGAGATTTAAACTCTGAATTGGACAATCAGATACTCGAGAGATTTGATTGTCCGACAAAACGTCGAAAGAACTTCAAGATTTCATTACAAAAGGTAAAGAAACCAGAAAAAAACATTGCCTTTTCAAAACATTCAATTATCCTGCAAATTGTAATTAGTTGGAATATAAGTTTCTCAATTAATAGAAAATATAGAAAGTATGTGATAATAAAGAGAAACTAAATACTTACTCTGAAATGGTAGTCTATATCCCAGTGTTAATATAGTATAAATAATTGTGTGTAGTTAATCAGTAAGCTAAATTTTATTTATTGGAAGATATATTTCAAAATTTATATAATGACATATTGTGTATGATGATAATAAAGATAAGCGAAATTATGATTAACTAATTAAAACATATTTTAGAAATACATTCTCTCTTTCTTCCATGGTATTTGATGGATTGTAACGATATTTAATAAATCTTTATATTAAATTATTTTCATATAATGTCAGTCCGTAAGATTTAAGGAGAAGTCGAAATTAAGATTTATTACGATTTGAAATTTCGTCAGCAATAGATAAACTAAATTTCTGAACATTAGAATAAACTTTTTTGCTTCGACAAAAAAAATGAACTTACCATGTTTATTATCATGTGAGAATATGATGCTGTTTTGGTTAGGGGTTTTTAAGCTCGAAATCGCGTAGTCAATGAATAAAGCACAAATGACAATTTTCATCATCATCTTTTAATCGCATTTTTTTACCTGCTTTTACCAGTATTGCATTATTATTATGTATGCTTCTTTGAAAGCAGATGCGTTTTTTTAAAAGGTGGACGTCGAACTATAGCAGTTATTTCATCTCAAAATCGGTCGAGCTTCAGATTAAAAAATTGAAAATGAAAGTTTAAAAAAAATATCATATATATATATAGAGAGAGAGGAACTGAGACCGATAGAGAAGTCTCGTGATTGTTTCAAACAGGTTTAAACTGGTAAATAACTTAAATTAACCAGTTTAATTAATTAAAATTTAAATTAATAAGACAAATAATGACAAATTATAAGACAAATAATAAGACAAATTATTAAGACAAATAATGACAAAAATAATAATGTTCTCACATGATAACTTGAAATTTGCGATCGCAGATTTCATTAAAATGTTTTTATTTATTTATATAGTAATCTCTTTTAGCAAGCAACTAGTTCATTGAAATAATTGATTATATAAAATTTCAATTGAATCTTTTATAGATAATTTAATCTTAATAGATTCTTCTTCAACCACATTTTTAAATTTAAAATTTCAATTGACTTGTAATTATTAAACATTCTAGAAGCTTCATAAAATCACGATCATTTCTATACAAGCCTCTAATTTCCTGCTCTTTATATCTGAAATTTGATTTTTAGTTTTGAGAAAAAAACAGTTAAACTTTAACTAAGCCAATAAATAATATGTTCGATGAATCTAGTCATGTTCGTAAAAAATTCGGACTAAAAAAATCGTTCATCGTTAACGCTCTGCATTTATCACAGAATATATTTCATGATTTACGTAATATATCAAAAAATTATGCAAATAAATTTTTTTCTAATTAAAGTTTTTAAAAAACAGCGAATTTCAATAAGAAAGCAAAGCGTCCAACTAAAAGAGCGATAATATAAAGATGTTAGGATGCGCGCAGTTATTTTTAAAAATAATTATTGTTTATTTTAAAAATTAAAGGTTAGGCTGTAATTGCCATAATTTTTAAAATTTTTATTAAAAGCAAGTTTAAAGCTGAAAGTTTTTCAATATGAAAATATGTCAAATCATAGCTTGGGTTTCAACAATATAGTAAAGCGTCAGCATAAAATACCAGTACAGATAATGTGAACAATTTGGGCCTTCACTGTTATGAAATATTGTTGTAAACTTTAATATTTATAAAATTAAATCAAGTCTAAAAAAATTACGTCAACTTCATATTTTTCAAAAGATATTTTTTAAATTTTGAATTGAATCATTTCTAATCATTTCTATTTTAATTTGAATCATTTCTAATCATTTCTATTTTAATTTGAATCATTTCTATTTCTATTCATTTGAATTTTAAATTGAATTTAAATCATTTCTATTCTATATAATTTTAGGAAGATGTCTCGGAAAAGGGCAGTGATTTTATTTTATTTTTAATTAATTAAGATTTTAGAAAATAGTGCCATGGTGTGCTTTCCTATTAGCATCAGTACCAAAGTATATCAGTATAAAATATAGTAGTTTTAAAAGAAACCCTGTAACCTGTGAAGTATCAACGTACACTAGCACATATACGCAGTTGAGCGCGCGCACATGCACACGTACTCACACACACATATACACATTTAACTTAATTTAAAGTAGAAATAGAGCCAGTAAAGAAGAAGAATTTAAATTACCTATCACTAAAGCAATGGCAACGCATATTTAAAATCTGATATTCTTTTATATGAAAAGAATAATCTGAAATGGCTGAAATAAATTTCTATGATCTGCTTCGTAAATATTTAATAAAGTATAAAAAAATAATTTAAATCCGATGAATGTAATGGATAATAAATATGGGCAGGAACGTAAAAGAGCAAATGGCTCTACCGAGATTAGATTTGTATATGGAAAAATATGATTTTCAAATTATACTATATTGATTCGTAATTTAAGGAGAAATGTATCCTAATTCCTTAACAACACTGAAAATTTTAAGTGAAATAAAAAGGTATAAAAATTGTTTTTTTCTAAATTTAAGTAATTTTCTGTACATCGTAAATGATATTAGCAATTGTGACCGATTTCAGTAATAACATGATATAAAATTTATTCCTTCAGAAAATTATTAAATGTGTGTGTGTCCGCGTTTACTGACTTGACCATTCGATCCAGAGTTACAAAAATTGGCATATACATATTTTGGAGAATAAAAACATACATCTCAAGGAAAATTTAAATTGTTTCTTTCTAAATTTAAGTAGTTTAATTTAAGTAGTACATCGTAAAGGATATTAGCAATTGTGACCTATTTCAGTAATAATATGGTATAAAATTTATTTCTTCAGAAACTTATCCACTGTGTCCGCGTTTAGTGGCTTGACCATTCGATCCAGAGTTACAAAAATTGACAAATACATATTTTGGAGAATGAGAACATACACCTGAAGCAGAATTTTAAAAATTATTATTAACTTGAATTTGGTGTTTTCCCACAGAAAATTTTTAAACTATTGTTGCGAAACTATTGTTATGTTTTATTGTTAATATTGTTAATATTAACAATATGCGAAACTATTGTTAATATTTTAAGAAAACTTTCGTTTTCATGATATAAGTCATTGTGATAATAATTGGTGTGAAGATATTTATAGAATTTAAGCTGTCTTTTTTAATATTGCCAAATGAGGAATGATTCATATATATACAATGAGCATAAATGGAAAGGTATAAGATTAGTAAAAAAACACAGATTTCATACTAATTACTATTTGGTACTTAAAAATATTTTGCCGTCAATATCATAAGCATAAGCTATGTAAGCAAGATTTATTTGAATAAATACAGCCAATTTTCAAGGCAAACCAGTTCGTCGCCAAAGACCGTTAGAGGAATATAAATCTTAGACTACTCCATAAGTTTATCAATAATGAAAACTTATCCATAAAGAACAGAATTTTAACTGTACTAATTGCAGTATATATTCGAATGATTCATTCAATAAATCATATATGATTTATTCAGTAAATGAGAATAATTCATTCATTAAATGAATATAATTCATTCATTAAGGTCGATAAGTTTAGTGCACAATTTTGAACATTTTAAAATAATAATAATAATAATAAAACTTGCATTTGCAGTATAATTCAGAGGAGCAGTTCGGATGCTCGAAATTAGCAGTTTAATGAATAAAAAACTATAATATTAAATATTTATCGGTTAAATGGAACTTGTAAATTGATCATGTGATTTCTTCTACTGGAAAATTTTAAATACAAATTTAATAATATTTCCTTTTTCTTTCTTTTCTTTTTGTTGTTGAAGGCATTGAATTCTTTTGAATTATCTCTTTGTAAATGATACTGAATGTTCATATCCTTGTCAGGAAACGGATGACTGCATTAATGAATTGTCTGGCTGATGACCTGATGGACAAATGGCATTAGAAGTGCTATTTATAGGCTTATTTAAATGTCCAAGTTGCAAGTGACAAGAGTAAGAGATATTTAAATACAATATTCTTGTTTCATATTGGCAAGTTGCTATTAAGACTTTCATTGAAATAATACAAGTAATAAGAATAGAACTCTGAATTACCTTTTTTAACATTCTATTTTTTAAAAACATAAAAGCAAAGAATATTATAATTTACTGCTTGTAATGGTAATTCTATATTTTCGGGCTTGCTTTTCTAAATTTTTTAGCTTTTTAAAAGACATTTTTCAGAAAGAAATGCCAGTTTTTGATGAAACTAAATATTTATTGTCGTTCCAATTGTGCATTATGCCTTTTAAAGTTATAAAAATTCATTGCCACTTTTAAAAATAAAAAAAATGATCCATATTTTAATAATGAATAAGTATCATGCTGCTAAAATTGCATGTTAATTTTTTTTAGATAAAATACAACAAAATTAATGAAAAAAATATTAAATAAAAAAATGAATTAAAGCTTTAAAAAACAAATTTTAAGAACAAAGACAATTCCATATTCTTTCAAAATTCTCAGCTAATTTTAAATGCACTTTTATTAGTCTGCATTCATTTGACGATTTTTTATTCTTCAATGCAATTATTTTATTTATTCATTCTTCCTTTTGTCAATCAACAAGTTTTCCCCGAAATTAAAAACAAAAGTAGTCTAAAACATTATTAATTTAAATTTGGCCTTAACCTACAGAAGGTTTTTTAAATCTCGTTCTTAAACACATACTTAGAATCTCTATTATTTTTAATAATGTTGATTTTATTTATCTTAATTCCCTAACATCAAAACAATCTTAACTGAAAAAAAAACACAATAAATTTACTAGAATTGATACACTATTTATATTTTTAACATTTTTTAAGACATACTGTTTAATTGCACCCAATTAGAACACAATAGATATTGCTTTGAAATTTTTTAATCTTTTTGAAGTATTTTGATACTTTGTAAAATTTGGCCAGATTAGTTTTTTTTCATCACTCACATTTTAATTGAAATTCATACTCATTATTATAACTATTGATCTTTATTCCGAAAATGTTTGTTCATTATTGTGTATGAAATAAAAATTACGATTTGAATATATAAAAAAGGAAATTTATCTTGAGAAGTATAAATTTTGAGTTGAAAATATATTGTTTATTTAGTTAATAAAAATTATTTAATATCGTTTTTAGAGAAATTCTGTGTGAAAGAAACAGTTGTAAAAGCATAGTGAAGTTAAAAATGTATGAGTAATATTTCTTCTTGGAAAATTGCTGTCGTGTGTGTGCACATTTTTACTACCGTTAAAATAAAATATTCAATTATTGCTGCTTAAATACCTAAATAATTTATTGTTTAAAGAATGAAGGTAATTAAAATAATATGATAAATAAATGGTTCTCCATATTAACTAATTTATTCAAGCTTTGTAAAAATTCCAACCTTTCTTATTTTTTTTAAATATAATAAAGTACAAAGTATTTGAGTATACATAAATATTTAATTCAAGAAAATTAATAATGAAAGTTAATTAACTCAAAGTCATTAATACTTAAACACATTTCGAAAAAAATTAATTAATTTATTTGAATAATAATCAAGGAAAAATTATATTCTGCAATTAGAATTGTCACCTCACCTTATTCATTTTTTTTATTCACCAAATAAATAATATTGATATAAAAGCAGTTGTTTAATTTTTTTATTTATAAAATGACGCATCGTATTCTTCATTTGAAGCATGTGATCATATTTTAGGATATATTTACTTAAAATATATACAGTATTGCATATTCAAAGAAACTTCATTACGTTCGTGGAATATTAAAGGCACTTTTTTTGTTTGAAATAAGAAAAAAAAACCATTCTTTTGAAATTGTTTAATATA
This sequence comes from Argiope aurantia, assembly GCA_026543865.1. Lineage (NCBI taxonomy): Eukaryota > Metazoa > Arthropoda > Arachnida > Araneae > Araneidae > Argiope > Argiope aurantia. Next base: position 63,894 of record JAPMOR010070900.1, read on the forward strand.
TATTCACAAATATTCAGGGATTCTTAGATAACAATTTGAATATTTATTCAAAACGAATGTAATATTTATTTCCTTATATTTTGAGAATACAATTCTTGTGTTATCAATTTAAATTATAAACGATTAATCATTTTATCATTTAAAACAAGTGTCTGTAAACACACTCTTTTTGAGATTTTATTACCATTAATTTTTACTCTCTGTTTAATATTCTTTAGATATATTGTAAAATTATCAATACATTGAATGAAATGATTTATACTTATTATTTTCCTTATTTTATATTTAACTCTGCATTTAAGACTCGTTTACTTTCAAACTCAAATTTTAAAATACTTATCTATATCTGAAAATTTAACCTGCTAAATGAGTAATTTCTAATTATCCATCATCTTCGATATTTTGAAATTTATGATATATGTTAATCTAGAGATAGTTAAAAAGCAGTAAGCAATAAAATAAATTATTAAACAATTAAGGCAGTCATGTTTCGTATTTATCTGTTCAAAAATTTATCGTAGTATAAAGACAATAAATCCTATTAAAAAATCTAAATTTTAAGAATAAATTGCTTTTCAAAATAAAAATTGACATCTGTGTTGAGCATTATATAATTGTATACATAATTAAAACATATCGAGACAAATAAACATGATTCTTATATATCTAAAATTTAAAACAAAAAATATCAACAAACTTTTAAAAATATTTGTCATAACAAAATATAAATTTCTAGAAATATCATTTAATATCGTGTCTTTCAATATTAAATTTCTTATGTTAGATACATTAAATACCTTATTTGAAATCAACTTTTATTGTTTCTGTTTTTCAAAGTAATTATTTCGATATTGTTTCTCTAGAAACAATCCTATTACTCACAGTAAACATTATTTCTCGCATCAATCAACTTCTGTCTATTTTTTTTCAAGTTCTCCGCTTTCTACCTACATGTCTCTTCCCACATCCCAAACTTCAAAAACACAGGACGTTAAGATTATGCAGCATTGGGTGAAAACCGCATTGGCGCGTTTGGCGAGATCGAAAGAGTTTTTTATTGTCGTTATTATTTCACTCCTCCTCCTCTGTGCCGCTGCTGTGAGTAGGGAACGACGCGCATACTGTCCCGAGCAACCCCCGCCTCACACAGCAGGAACTAAAAACGGCAGACAACCAGTCAGCCGTCGGACTTCCAACACGCACGTCGATACAACCCCCCAACAAAGTTGTGACTTCGACCGACAAAAACTTTTTCACGCGCGCGGTAGATTTGACAAGATCATTTTCGGATGTGATGAGAAAGTGCGCGCTCGGGGATGGGAGCAGCTCTAGTGAGTCTTTTTGTACCAGCGTAATGCGGAAACACTAGCAGAGCCCCTCAAGATGATGGTAATCAACGAATCCGTGTACCAGGACGGTATGGTCATGAACGGGACTATATTGGAATTCGAAAGAGAGTTGACATGGGACGAAATGCTTCTTTTAGTGGTGAAAGGAATTGTTCTGTGTTCTATCATTCTAGCCGCTATTTTAGGTAATCTTCTGGTCATTATCAGTGTGAGTCGGAATCAGAAACTGCGAAGTACCACGAACTTTTTTATTGTGTCCCTTGCTGCCGCAGACACTTTGGTAGCGCTCCTTGCTATGACTTTCAACGCATTTTACACTGTGACGGACAAGTGGATATTCCCTCAGGTTGTGTGTGATCTTTGGAACAGCTGTGATGTTCTTTTTTCTACAGCATCCATACTCCATCTTTGCTGCATCAGCGTCGACCGATACTATGCCATTGTCAAACCTTTCGAGTACCCGAACAAAATTAACAAACGAAATGTCATCATCATGCTATGTTGCGTGTGGGTATCGTCTTGTCTTATCAGTTTCATCCCTATCTTTACAGGGATATACACCACAGCCGAGCATCTTCGCGAGAAGGAAATGACACCTTACGAATGCAACTTTGTTGTCAACAAGCCATATGCTGTGGTGTCATCCTGCGTGTCTTTTTGGGTGCCCAGTTTGATAATGGTGGGTGCATATGTCAGAATTTTCATTGAGGCTACCAAGCAGGAGAAGATGATCTGCAAGAATCAAATCGCAGCGGCTATACCGCAATATCCTCGCAATAGCACTGATACCACGGCTCAAATGATGGTAAGCATTCCTCAGAACCACCGCAACTCCCATGTTGACGAAGAACAACCCACACCACTTAAAAGAAACATCAACAGGATGAAGAGAGAGCATAAGGCCGCTAAGACTTTGGGCATCATCATGGGGGTATTCATTTTTTGCTGGTTGCCTTTCTTCATTTGGTATTTAACCGAGAGTCTCTGCGATAGTTGTAAATGCCCAAAGGTGATCGTTCAAACTCTGTTCTGGGTCGGCTACTTCAACTCCTCGCTGAATCCCATCATTTATGCTTACTTCAACCGCGAATTCAGAGAAGCATTCAAGGATACCATCAACGTTGTCTGTCAGTTCTGCGGCAAACTGTGTTGTATGCAGAACCGAAATGAAGTTCACTTTAACTGCACGTACAGATCTACTCAAGATATTGGTCTTGTGGAGAATAAATGCGTTCGTGACATATAGCTATAGGATCTTTTAGGTGAGTGCTTGTGGCTTATTATAGTTTGTTTTTCTGTTTTCTCTATATTTTTCTTTCTATTGCTTTGATTCCAGCTGTGTGTTTGGTTCATAAGTTGCGTAAAATATAAAGTTTAAGAATTCAAGCTATTTTTTTTTCAAAACAAAAATTATCATTTGTGGTTGCTATGAAATATTTTTATTTTTTAATATGTTCAAAAGATTTAAACTTTTAGATACGATCAAACTGAGTCAAAGTTGTAATGTCTTATATTTATCTTAAAAATTTATATATAGTTTAATATATATATATATATATATAAATTTAGAGAATATTAAACGTTATACTGTTAATTATATGATTACTCCATATTTTCAGATAGTATATTTTAAAACAATCCAATTTAAAACTTAAGACTGGGCCAACTATATTTGCTAAATAAAAAAATAATATTCCACAAAATGCAACTTTTCATGGCATATTTATTGTAATAATACAAACTAAATTACATTCTTTATTCACTGCCGAATAAAAATCAATTTGAATTTTTTTATATAAATAAAAAATTGAAAAAAAAAGATTTCAATACATTATTCTAGAGTATTTGCATCCTTCTTAAGTGTATATGATTGGAAGATATTACAATTTATTGAATTTTATAATTCTATTTTATGAAATTTGCATTTAAGTGACAATCAATTCAAATGAAATATTTTTATGAAATTAGAAATAAGAAAAGTAAAAAACTGAAAATGTTAACTAATTTTATGCCCCAACTGTAATTAACTATCAAATTGTTAATGGGAATAAACTGTATGTACCGCACTTGTGAAAACATTTTTAAAAATATTAATGAATGCAACATAAAGTAACTAAAAATACAGTTTAGAAAAAAGGTATATTGGCGAAATCTCTGCTTGTTCTGCAATATCAATATAATAGAACCATCTACACAATTTTAATTTGCGTATCAGTATGAAAGAAAATAGATGAATAATGTAATAATATATAATTAGAATTATAAAAGATTTTCATAAAAATAGTTTATTATAACAATAAAATAATTTAATAAGGTAATATGAAATTAAAATTAAATTATAGAATAGTTTAATAAGATTGTACTATTGATGAAGATAATATTATTTCAGAATGTCAAACTGTTAAAACGGTTGTAAAACAATTTAAATGTAACATCATTTTCCATAGAGTGTTTAGTTATACTTGTAATGAAATTTTTATTCTTCAAATTTAATGAAGACATTTATCCATGAATTTTATTAAATTTTAATCAATTAAATATCATAATTTTAAACATAGACATAGAAATTTTAAATTTTAATTAATTAACTATCATAATTTTAAACATAGAATAAAATTTATTTTAATGAAAATTCGAATCTATATAATAATAACAACTCTTCATAAGATACTTATTTTAGAAAATGTGAAATTATCATTCTTAGTCTAGCTTTTTGAACATAATTACACTCAGGAAGAGCGCTGTCTGGATAAAATTAACAGCCATTAGTCTGTAGCATGTAACCGTGATTCAAATTATATCCTTGACTGAAATATTAGGATAAGTCTATAAATAATATTTTGAAAACAACATGAAATGTTTCACGCAGTCTTTTGAAAGATACATTAATTCAGGGTGATAAGCAGGTTGTGAATTGCAATTGACGGGACATATATAATTTCGTTCTCGTATGTTCAACGTGATAAACATGTCAAGATAAATTCTTGGGTTATTAGAGCAGATTTCCTTTTTTTATTTTACTTAAAATTGCCACAGTATTTTTGGGAGAACATGAAATTCAAGTAAGTTATTTTCGTAAACTAATAATGATGCAAAATTAACTCTATGCGTAAATTGAAGTGTTTGCGTCAATTTGTTATGCGTAATTTGTTGTTCGAATTAAAAAATTAAAAAAAAACTCCAAATGTAAGAATTTCGAATCTGACCAATTTAATAAAATTGTATCAATTCCCTAGGCACTTGATATATTATTTTTGAAAATGTTCAAAATGTTACTTCAAACCCAAGAATTTCTAATATGATTCTAATTCAATAAGATTTTATCAATTTCCAACGTACATGACGCAAGATTTTTGAAAATGTTCAATTTCTGAAGATTTTTAATAGTCAACAATATTTTTCAGTGGTTTCGATACCATTTATGTATTTAGTAAAGCATTCAAATAAAATAAAGGTAAAAAATGAAAAACTGCGATTTTTGAAAACATTTATTATATTTCTTATTACATTTCTTATATTCTTATTCCTTATATTTCTTATTTCTTATAATCTCCTTGATGTATGACGTATAACAACTGACGAACTGAAAAATTTAACTGAAACGAATATTTGATGATTATTAAATATAATAAATTGTTAAATATCGTCGACTTTAAATAGACTTTATTCAATATCAGCTAAAGAACTTTATGTATGTAAAAAAAGTGCAATGCATATTAAAAATCAAAATTAATCAATATTGCAGCTTAAAATAAAGAAATTATTCACTTATGGGCTGTTTAACCAATTAATAAATGCTATGTATCACAATTTCTCTTTTCCTTCTTTTAAATGACTTGAAAATCGGTGCTACAATGAAAAATAGATATGATTGATCTTGTAACCATATATTCTTAATCCGAATCCAAGGAACTATTTTTCCTTTTTTCAATGAAATTTCATCAATTTCTGTAATAACCGGGTTTTGAGAGCAATTTACGCTCTTCATACTCCTATTCCCGATCAGACGATAAATTCGAAGACAAAAGAAACACCATTTCTCAACTTTAAGTAAGAGAAAGAAAAGTCATGAATTGTGGTATAGCAAACAATGTCTCATAATTTCAAAATACTCTCGTTAACACTTGGGAAATCAAAATACTTGCAACGGCAGACAGCAACGATTATTATATTAGTTAAAAACGCGAATGTGGGAAAATCTGAATACAATCTCGTTACTTACTTCTTTTCATTTTGATTATGTTATATCTCTGTAATCATTTCATTTTATTTCTAAACATAGCAATTCAAAATTAAATAAAGTGTAATTTTCAAATATAAGAATGAATAAAGCGGTTCGTTTTTATTCATTCGTATATGTGAAAATGAATCAACAGTTTATGAAATCTATTTTTATTTGTTATATTATAGGTATATTTTTCTTTTATATTGAAATTTAAGTAAGATTAAATTTATAAATCTGAATTCTAACTAGGAAATTTCGTAATTAGTCGAAGGCAATTTTAAAATGGTTCATCTATTTTCATTAAAGCTGATTTTTATTTTGAATCCCCAAGAATCTGTAAGAAAATAGATAAAACCATGGATTTTAAATGATGAATCATTTTAAAAGACCTGTAGTTAACTCGGAATATTAAAACTTTAGATGGTTCATTTTTTTAATAAGGACATCGCATTTTTCATAATATTACGCATTATTCTTTACAAACGAAATAGATTTATTTAAAGTTTACAAATGAAATTTAACCTAATTTTAGTTGAAATAAGAAGGCAAAAAGCAATTAACTTGAAATAAACTGGATTACTTAGGTTTTGGAGAGAAATGCTGATAATTAACGAAACAATCTTTTTCATTAAGGCTTTTGCTGTTTCGTTTAAAAATACGCGTTAATCTCTTATTTTAGAAAACATTATTCTCTAGATATACTAGCAAATTGTATATAAAAATTTTAGTAAATGTCCCTTATACTGATTTTAGAGAACTTTATTATTAAAAAATAATTTCAACCTGTCATCAGTGTCCGTTTAAAGTCTGCAGAGACGTGAAAGGATAGCAATTTTAAATGACCTCCTTTTCTCTTTCCAAATTTCAAAATCAGAAACAATTCATTGATTTTAATTTAATCTTTATTTTAGAGACTTTTCAGTAACAAATATTGTGATAAAATGAAATAAGAAAAAATTCGATTGCGAATTACTTTCATGTGAGTCGATTGCTGATTACTATCATAAGTAATCAGTACTCTATTATTAAAATGTTGACTCTCGATTATTTAAAAAAAAGTGAAAGTAATTTTGAACAAAATGGTTACAAAAGGAAGCGTATTTACCATATGCAAATGCTATAATGCAGAGTTTGCCAAAGACTTAGGCCGGAATGGCCTGTGAGAATGAATTATTGTGGAAAATGATCTTTAGAATAATATTTTTAAAATTTAATTGATATTTGATTTCAATAAATTTTAGTACAAGGTATGTTAACGGAAAAGAGAAACGCAAAAAGAATATTGTGAAAATATGGCCAGAAACCAACCCCTTCACCTTTACATACACACGCAAAAAAAATAGGTGACATTTAGGTAGTTGCTATTTCGCCTGTTTGATAATTCGGCACTGCATACCATCGTATTTCACTGTGAAGAATGAAATTTAAAATGTAACTGTTTGATTCTTCGTTTTTAATATATAATATATATAGTTATAGCAGATCATAAAATTAGTATTATAACCCATGTATATCATATGTAAATATGATTTACTTTTGAACAGCCGATTCCTAAACATTTTAATAGAGATGTAAATTTGCATAAAACACAATTATGTCTATATCACATTTTATATCAATTGGTCAGGCAGAAAGATTTAATGATTTCGAACTTCTATTGAAGATAAATGTATACAGAGGAAATTATCTCTATTTGCCATTTACGAAATAGAGGTAAATTGGTGCCGAAGATTGTAATCTGAAAAGTATGAATGAATTTTAAAGATTAGTCTGAATAATTAATGCCAACTGTTTTAATCAGTAAAAAAAAAGATAGGATTTTACTTTAAAAGTTACATATTAAGCATAAAATAATGTCACAATTGCTTGTAGAAATGCTATCTTGATTTATGTTTAAGAATAATTTTTCCTTTTCATTATTATTCCATTCAACATTTAGATAATTATTATTTTCTGATTAATACATTAAAGGAGCTACGTAGCAGCATATTATTAGATCATACACAACTAAATACAAACAACAACTCAAAGTTTATCCAATAGATCTTTTTATTACTCCTTTCTATGCCCCAAGATCTTATCGTCCATTTACTGAAATAAGATAGGGATCTACATCTCCGCAATTACTTAAACCCTTCTTGCTAATATCAACAATAAATATAGTTCCGCGGATAAGATTTCGTAAACATGCTGATGCTTCAATGTTGCATGTCTCAATTACACCAGCTTCCTACATTTCATTTCCTTTATTTACTCTGTCTTCCGATATATTAGTATAACTCTCTAAAATATATTTTTCATTATTTTCATATTATTTTTGTACTATATTTCTACTTAATCAAAAATGAGCCTAATATACTGTTAATGTGCTACAATTGAATATATGAATAATTATTCAGTTTGAGATGGCGGGATAACAAAAGCAATACGCTGTCCATTTGTAAAGCAATATTGCACTAAATGTGAGTATCTTTTTTGAAAGATTCGTCTTTTTTATATCTGCATAAATGGGATTGGATATGAATATTGGATTTTCTTGGCTTATTTAATACAAAATTAAAATATTGGAAAAAAAGTTGTTTGGTTTAAAAAGAAAGGAAAATAATCTTTCTCTTAATATCCCATATCTATAGTTTAATTCCTATTTTTTTAATAAAATGCTATGCACTCGAATATCTTTAATTCAGCGAACGACTTGTTGCGGATGAAAGACATCCGTACTTTTTATAAGAATGTTCATGTTCCCTAAACTGTATGTTAATTACTAGTTGGTTGTGTGTTGTTAAAATTTCATTTTGGCTTTAAGTGAGCCATGTTTTTATAATTGGCCTGTTTCACTAATTTTATGGAACTTCCTTCCTACTTGGTTGTGTGTAGTCAAAAATTTCTTTTTGGCTTGGAGTGAAACAGGTTCTTATCATTGGCCTGTTTCCTTAGTTGTATGTTGCATACTAGTTGGTTGAACGTAGTCCAAATTTCTTTTTGGCTTAGAGTGAATCAGTTTCTTATCATTGACTGAACAATGTGTGTTTAGCTGTTTCTCAGAGGAATCCGTTCATTTTATCAGAATTAATTGCAAATGTTAAAATCACAAGCGTGGAATCACTAATTCACTGCTCAAATTTTTGCAGCATAATGCATACATTCATTATTTTCTAACTTAACTTCAGAAAGTATTCATGAGAATACTAGGGGGAATTTTTATCAGTTAAATCATGGTATATATCTAAAGTTTTATAGACATAGAATTTTTTTATTTATAGCAGATTTGATTTCTTAAAAGTATTCTTGAAAACTTTTAAGGCTTAACCTTCCATTTGGAAATTTGGGTGTGGCAAAGCCAAGACCACTGCATTGTTGCGGTTATGACCTTTCCGCATGTTATGTCGCACACGGAAGTTTAAGTTGACTTTATGAGTGGTTTCCTGATTTCTAATTAATTAGTTGCGTTTATTTAATTGCTTCAATGTTCATCAATGAATAATTTACACTTTGGAAAATATTAACAGAAAATAATTTAACTGAATTTCTGTATTTGTGCAGAAGAGACCAGTAAGTGTTAAAAAGTAGCTAGGTTATTATTTTTATTGTAATAATAATTGACCTATTCTTTAATATATTTGAAAGTTCAAATAATTAATTTCGGCAGTATTTCCCAGTTTCATTGAGTAAATATTTCTGTTATTGCAACTATGGCAAGTAATTCCAACTTTCACGCATCTACAGGTCTGCATTAAAAATCTAGAAAGTATGTCAGAAATTAAAATAAATTGGATAAGTATAAACAATTTTGAAAAATATCTTTGATTTTTTAAAAATATATATGGCTATAAAGAAGAGTTTTATAATGTTTAGAGTATATAATTATCCAAATATACCCAGAAATTAATTCAAAAATGCTTTCTACATATGAAATTTCATATCGATGCTTTGTTGTTTGAAAGAAATTGATATTCATCAGAATTCTATTTTTTAAATTTGATTTTTTAATACTTCAGTTATATATTTCTTTGGTTTGCTTAATTGATTTATTACAGTTGATTTTAATAACAAAAAGATATTTAAAATGTTAAAGAATACGCATTATTTTTGTATGCATTTTAGAGTAGAAGGATAATTTTAGAATTCAATGCTAAATTGTTGTTCAAACAAATTTTTAAAGATTCCATATATATTATTTACGTATTTGTTATTATTGTTTTCGAAATTTATTTTGTGGAAGTGTTTAATACATTAAATAATTTACATCTAATGGAAATAAAGTAAAAATCAGTTGAAAATTGATGGAAAAAAGTTCCGTATATGCATGCTCTCTGAGTTAATAAAACGTACAAACATAAATCACTAAAAACTCTTTGTTCCATTTACCTTGAATCAGTATAAAGCAAATTCTGGCTGGCAAGTTTGGAATTTGTTATAAAATTTTGAGTCAATTACGATATGGTTTTAGTGTAATATGCATTCCATAAGTGTAAATCATCATTTAAAAACGAAGCTGAAATTCTTTTTATCTATTAAAATACAAACATATTTACATCAAATATTTCGGTAAGTGTTTAATGAATATTTTAGAGATAGTAGAACCCTGATTCTCAGTAACAAGGACTTCATATCTGCACATAAATATATTATACGAAATTCCACAAAATGTAAAGCCTTTACTTTCACTTAATTATTTTCATTATTTTCCAATAATTATTTCAAATGTAATTTTAAATTACTGCATTTTCTTCACGAAATTGCTCAATAAATAACGTGAAAGTAATATATTTCATCAATAAGGAAAGGTTTCATTTAGAAATAAGGAAGAAATATTTAATAATTATCTTTAATATTCTAAAATGATTACAGATTTAATCATCAATGTTAGTTCAATTAAAGTATCAAAACTGATAAATATATAAATCGCAATATTTTATATCATAAATTCTTAAAAGAGTTTCCTATTCCTCCCTTTCTAATAGATATGTGTATTTCTTGATTTTTATGGTAATTAGATATTCAAATATATACTTTACTCCTTGAGTTATATTTGTAACTCATTTTCTTGCTTATTTATTTCCTTTCTATGTTACAGATTAATTTTTTTGATAAGTTTATTTATTTTTGAGAAGATGGTCACTGGACTATTTATCTGAATGCAACAGCAAAAGTACTCATTATACAATAATAATAATACACAAATATGAGGAAGAAAATTTAAATTTTAATTAGCAAAATAAAAGATTTAATTCCAATGTAAGTATGTAGTGCATAATTTTCATTTCTGCCATTTTTATTTTTGTAAACTAAAAATAAAATTAAAAATTAGGTTAAAAAATTTCATTTAACTATCATTTTATATAAAAATCATTTTGCTTATGATATAATGGATTTTAACCGACATTTATGAATGATTACACGAAATGATGAAAATGAATAAAATGTCAATATATTTTTTGATGATTAATTCGCAGATTTTCTTAGATATTTTAAAAGCATGCTTATTTCATCGTCAACACATTTCCAGTGTTTTATTTATTTATTAAACAAGTTTGCAAATTAGTTAAAACAGTTCTTACTAAAAATATGTTTTAAGCAAATATCTTCAAAATTTAAAGATCATTTAACCAATTAACCAGAAAAAATAATGCCAATAAATAATTCATAAAGCCATAAGCAATATTATAATAATTTTACTTTATAAGATTTTATTTATATTTTATATGTTTATTTTATATCGTTTTTATATTTTTATTTTATATATAATTATCTAATTTGCCACACAAGATAAAAAGATCATGATAAAATTATGAATTAAAATCGCTGTTACAGTAAACGCCTATAATTTTTTAAATTGCGTTTCGTTTATATTGCATGTCGGAAGCGAAAATGTCCAACCGGTTGTTGCTTTTTCATGAAAACTCATTTCCTTTTAAACTTGAATTCTTGCAACAAGGTTTGTTTTTTTTTCAAATATGAATTTTCTTGCCATTACACAATATGCAGTAATACGCAAAATTTCCTTAAAGTTACAAATAAACTAAAATTTTCACAATTGCTTTTAACCTATCGAATTCGTTTTATTTACTTTATTCTGAACATTTGTTTCTTTAATCCTTTATTCTTTACTGTGATTTTCAACATTTATTGTTTTTTGCGAATTTTTTTCGTAATAAATAATTTAATTTCTTTTGCTTAAATTGGAAAATGACTAAATAAATAACAGTTCTTTGGAAATATATTATTAAATTACAGTATTTTGCCATATTGTTTTTCAGAATAAAACATTTATCTTGTTAATTTTTCTTTTTATTGCCTGCACATAAACTTTAAATCATAGTTCTTCACTTTTTTCTAATTTTTATAAACTTGATATTTGTATCCTGCATATACTTCAAAAATATTTTTAAGATCAATGAATGAATAATATTTAATCCAATTTTCAAAATTTTTCTTAATTAATTAATTTATTTATTTTCGTATATTTTCAGCAAGCTCTTTTGATTGAGTTTCAATTTCCTAATATTTCATTGAATCTAACACTCTTAAAATCTAGGTGCCACACCTGATTTACTTTGATGCAAATTTGTTTTAATTGATTATTTGTTTTTATTGTTAGGTATAATACCACATCTTTAGATTCTACATATCGGAATCTAAATTACGACGGCTCATCTTTTCGAAGTAACAAGTTGAAAAAGTATCAAAAGCGTTTCTAAATGATTCCATGTATACTTTAAATATGCTCTGATTAAATGAATCCGAAATGAAGTAAAACAAAAGCATATTTTTCCGCCTGTAAAATTGGTTACACACAATGCCATACCTTTAGATTATACATATCAGAATCTAAATTACGACGGTTCATTTTTTAGAAGTAATAAGTTGAAAAAGTACCAAAAGCTTTTCTAAATGTTTCCATGTATACTTTAAATATACTCAGATTAAATGAATCCAAAGTGAAGTAGAACAGAAGCAAATTTTTTCGCCTGCAAAATTTTTTCCACATAATGCTATATCTTTAGATTCTTCACATGAAAATCTAAATCATGAAAGCTCATCTTTTCAAAGTAATCAGTTGAAGAAGCACCCAAAGCGTTTCTAAATGATGTCACGCATACTTTAAATATGCTCATATTAAATGAATCCAAAATAAAATAGAACAAAAGCATATTTTTTCGCCTGCAAAATTTGTTACACACAATGTCATACCTTTAGATTATACATATCAGAATCTAAATTACGATGGCTCATCTTTTAGAAGTAATCAGTTGAAAAAGTATCAAAAGCGTTTCTAAATGTTTCCATGTATACTTTAAATATGCTCAGATGAAATGAATCCAAAGTGAAGTAGAACAAATTTTTTCGCCTGCAAAATTTGTTACACATAATGCTACACCTTTAGATTCTGCAGATCAAATTATGATGTATGAAATCTCATTTTTTCGATTTAAGTGCTAGAAAAAGTGTAAAAGCATTTCTACATGCATGGACCAATTAAATAAATCTAAAATGAAATAGAGTAAGCAAAAAAAAAAAAAATGGTCAGATCAAATGGATTCAGAATGAAATAGAACAAAAGCAAAATTTCCCCCCTGTAAAATTTGTTACACAAAATGTCATATCTTTAGACTCTGTGGATGAAATTATGATTTATGGGCTCATTTTTCAGAATTGAAAAGCCAGAAAAAGTGTTTAAATGTTTCTAAAGGCTTCCTTGTATGTTTTAAACATGGTCAGATTAAATGGATTCGAAACGAATTTGAACAGATCTTACTCTTGAACCGTTGTCTAATCTTGTCACGGCATGCGATGAATGAAAAGGTTATTTCTTGCGTGCAAACTGCACACAGAAACATAGAAGTAGTAAAAGATATTTCCAGCAAATACGATATCTTTATGTGATACTAAACGCCGTCAATGAATTCTGCTACCATTAAAAAAATGGTCAGAAAATTTTGATAGGAAAACAGGACGCTATAACTTCAAATGACCTTATCATGTAGCTGTAATTCTGTCTAAAATATTCTAGCATTCCTCCCGTCGTAGTAAGGAAAATTCTTAATTTCTTTGTCTGCGAATGAACAGATCAAAGAATTTATATGCTTAATTAATTTTCGATTTGTGAATTTTAAATAAAATCTTATAATATTCTAGATTTTATATTAAGTAAATACAATATTATAGATTATTACTTCATTTAATTGTGTATCTACATAGATGTTAAATCAAATATTAATATTTTATAAATATTTATAAATGAATTAAAATACAAGATATGAGAATCGAATCAATGATGGAAAGATGTAAAATGAAGTAAAGTAGTATTTTGTTTCGAAACAAATTACATTGTTCTTGATAAATTATTCAATAATTTTGATTAATTAATTAATTTCGATTTGGTTAAAAATTAAACAGTGCAATCTATTTTCGATGAAATTATTTGCTTAAGGACAAGCATATTGAAACTGGAAAAAAATTTTATAAGCATAATATTTTTTACCGCTTTTGTCTAATATTAGCCAATTTATAAATATAAAAATAATGTAAGAATTTTTTCGATTTATTGAATATTTTTCTGTATTTCATTTTTTATTACTATAGTCAAATAAAATATAAAAACTCTTTTTTACTTAAGAAAGTCTTCGTTTGAAATCTTCTTTTAAAAAGATTTTGAATGAATTATTTTGATAAAAATTTAATAGCTCTCTATTTAAATCACGATTATAAGACTGAACTCAATATTTTGAACTTGTGAATAAAATAACAGTTTCAATTCGCTGCTCTTATTATAAACTTAAAATATTAAAGAATTTTTAATCTTTAAAATGAGATCTGTATTTGGAGCACTATTCTGCAATACTCGCCTCCTCAAGAAAATGAACTTTTGTAAAGCAAACAGTGAAGGAAAAAAAGTAAAGATATTAAAATTTCAAAATTGCAATAATAAAAAAAGAAATAGTTACTTAATGTATTAAATTTCCAAACAATTATCGAATAAATTTCGAAAAAAAAATGATAAAATTAATCATGTTTACACTTTTTGTTTCTTAATGAAATAAAATTCATTATTCAGTTAAAACAGATAATCTTTTTTAACATTTTTTTATCTTAATTATCTGAAGTCACTTTTAAAAATAAAAGTTCATATTATACTTATATAGAAGCTTATACATATATAGAAGCTTTCTTCCATTAATTTTTATGATATATATACCATATATTTTTTTAAGTGATTTCTCCTTTAAATAACGAACTTTCAAAGAATCAGTAGCATGAACTACCCGAACTATCCAACTAAAATCATTTTAAATAATATGAGTGGAACTTTTTTTTCCATATTTTAAAAATTAATTTTGGTAGAGCTTACACAAATAAACTTATAGTAGTATTTTATTTAGTTACAGCTGTATTCATTTTAATATTGAATTATAACGCTACATTTTCAGCAAGATTTTAGTTATAATTATTAAACTAAATTACCTGACTGAATTATAATTCTGCAACTATTCAGCTCTTTCGCAGAAATGAGCTAACAGTTAAAGATATCAGCGTTAAGGAATATTCCCATTTAATGTAATACGGAAAAAGGCATTACTCATAAGCTATTTAAGAAGAAGCAACATTTCTGGCTGAGATTTAATTCAAAAATAAACCTCTGGGAATCAGTTTTGAATTATTCAGCATCTTATTTATTCCAACTTGGGTAAGAAAAGTCAAAAATAATGAGCCGCTTTATTTTGAAATGCAAAAGAGTTACGACAAAAACATTAAGAAAGTAATGCTGATAAGTTTTAATGCCACACAAAATCTAGAATGTAATCAGAGTATAATGAATTAATGGTTGAAAGCAGGAAGGCAACATTCCAAAGCATTTTCGCTTTTCTTAACTTTTCTTTCATAAAAGCAAGATCTTAAGCTTCTATTAACTCGCTTATTATTTCAAAACTCTGTCCCTAAAACTCTTTTGCTTTATATGATTGCTCAAGTTAACTCTTTGAATGAAGTTCGTAAAATGTTCTTAAATGTTATTTCTGAAAAGGGCTGCTTAAAAGTGAAAAGGAAATCTTCAAGAATTATTTTTAAATCCGTAGCATATTCACTTTTATCCAAGTTATGAATGATAATATTTTTAGTGTTATTCTTTGATTGTAGAAGGCAAGGAATTTATTTCCGACAGAATGGTCTAAAATAATTTGGAATATTTTGAAAATACATTCATGCCCTTCCATCTGAAACATCTTAAGTAAAATTGGAATATTTTAATAAGATTAAATAAAAGGACTAGGAATTTTAATCCTTGAAATCGCAAATCTTTAGGTAACAAATCTTTATGTATTATTGTCTAATAATTTTCAGGGAAAATATGTATTTTTTGTTAATATAGGATTATTTATTATGCAGTCATTGCAATATGAGATTAAGGACATTTTTTGATTTAAAAAACAATATTAAAAATTATTCAAAATGATATAAATTTTATGTTTTAGCAATTGAAATACATATTTGTTAAAATTTAAGTTGGATTAATTTAAATTTGATCAAGTCCGATAATTTGTTTTAATATAATTTTATCTTCATTTCTTCTATAACAGAAAATAAAACACACAATTTCAAGCTTATATATTCATCATGGGCAAAATTTTATTTTTACTTAACCTTTTGAATGAAACTTTTATGATTAAATGATTTGTTTAATTGTTTGATTGACGAAGGATTTGTTTGATCTGTCACAAAAGAAAAATAAATATATTTTTTAATGAAAGAGTTATATTGACTCATGGCTTTTCCTACCCTATAGTTTGTTTTAAAAAAAAGGGGGGGGGGAGAATTATATCATATTTAGTGGTACTGCTTGAAAGATAGTTTTAATGTTTCTCTAACATGAAAAATATCAGTATATACAGTAGGCAACTTATAATTTATCCAAGGTTCTCTATTGCTGTTTAACCGGCATTAAAATGCAATAACAGTAGTTGAGGCTCATATATTTTTTTCAGAGTTCCTTTATAACCGCAATTAGTGCAACAGTTATTTTCCAAGATTTTTATGAACCTGTGGCAGGAACTTCCGCTCATTTCTTTTGATTCATCTGTTTTCTCAGGCATTCATTTCTTTTGATTGCTTTTGTTTTTCATCAGATCATGTCGGAAAGTCCTTGTCCTGTTATTTTAAATAGACTCAATATTTACATTTATGAAAAGAGGATCCTATTATATCTTATAATCATTATTCAGACATTATTATTATTTAGAATTGCAACTATATTCAGACATTATAAATATTCTGAATTACAACTATATTCATCCTGTTGCCGAATTCTTTTTGATGCGAAGAAAACTGGAAAGCGTGTATCATTTTCATTATTAATCTCGCTTGCCATTTTCCTCATTCAGCGTGAATTATCAGAAACGTCATAATGAAAGAACACTTTTTTAGAACCACTTTTTTATAACCGCTAATAATGAAACAGTTATTTTCCAACTTTTTTTAACCTGTCAGCACACGCAGGGGGGGCTTTTTTTGACCCCATCCCTTATCTTTTGCTTAGATGATATTCTGGGAATTTATAAAAGTCTATACTTACTTCCTATACCTTCATGGGAGAGTTAGAAAATGAAGATTAGAACAACAGATATCAGTAAAACGATGTTGTGTATCATTTTTTATATGACGGTTGGGGTCAGATTGAACCCTTCATGTGCTAGTATTTTGGATTCTTTTAATGCCATGAGCACGTCAGTTAGCAACACAGATTCAAAGATCTTCTCGAAAGTCTTCCTACTTATGAACAGAATGATGATAGCTCAGATTCTTCAAATATTCATGAAATTTTAAGAAAGTGGTCGTTTTAGAAAACCGAAACAAAGCAGATTCTGAATAATCCAGAAAATCTGATCAAATCCCTTCCTGCTTGCAAAAAATGTTACAAATCATTATATAAAATGAATTCTTTTATAATATGAATACATTATCTTGAAGTTTATGTTAACAATTCATTTTATTCTGAATGAGAAATAATAAAAAATATTTTTTGAGTATGTATATAAAAATGTAAGACAAAAGATATGAATTTTCAAAATAGTATGTTTAAGCTTCTTTTTCTAAAAAAATTCAACTGTAAACTACGTGTAAAATGCATATTTTCTCATTTTTCCAATATTTTTATACAGGAAAAATCTATTTATATTAAAAATAATAAGTTTTATATGAATGGAATGAAGTAAATGGAAATTGATACAGTAAAGGTATAGAAAAAATTGTCAAAATTATTTTTTCTTATTAAAAATCGCACTTGTATCTTAAATAAGAACATATATATACTGACCATATTTTATTTTTATACAAATGCCAATAAGGTAATGAATAAGTGCCTGAAAATTTGGGGTCAAAATGATCACGGGTGAGTGCTAAAGTTCATAAAATGGGTGCGTGCACTGAAGGGTTAAGAAACTAAAGAAAGTATTTCAAATAAATGTTGGCTGTCATCTCTTTTGACTGCTTTTGTTTTCTTACATGCCGTATTCATAAATTTCTCACCCATTATTTTCAAAAGATTCATAATATTTCCTTTGATGCAAAGAATATGGCACCTCATATTCATTATCTAGTCAATGTATACATGCAAAATATCAACTATATTTAAGTTGCGGTACAGCTATTCCAAGTTAAAAAGCTAGTATCTTTTCCATTATTAATCACGATAAATTACAAATTCCTCAGTTAACAAGTATCATTAGTAACGTCTAATGAAAATAACACTTTTTGAAACAATGGACCTTCATAAACGCAAATGGTATAGTAGTTATTTTCTAACAGTTTTATGAAACAAAGTCATGCATTCCAACCAATCTTGGTATATCTCTAGATTTATTTT
This sequence comes from Argiope aurantia, assembly GCA_026543865.1. Lineage (NCBI taxonomy): Eukaryota > Metazoa > Arthropoda > Arachnida > Araneae > Araneidae > Argiope > Argiope aurantia. The sequence continues at coordinate 82,327 of JAPMOR010070900.1, forward strand.
CGGTTTTATTTTCTTACCTGTTTTAGTCATAAATTCTCATCCTCTATTTCAAATGTTCTCATAAACTTTTCTTGAAGAAAATTATACTTTGTCTCACAATCATTAACAAGAACTTACATATATTCAAAAGTACAATCATATTTAATTTGCCAGCCTTCCTTCTGGTGCACAAAGAGTTGGAAAGCTGGTATCTTTTCCATAATTAATCTCTATTAATAACAACTACCTCAGTCATTGTGGAGAATTAGAGACGTCTTATTGCGAGACAAAACCTCCTCCAAGGCTAAATTTATTTATCCTCGGCGTATCGTTAGTGTTTGAAGGCATATTACTGTTGACTTAGCTGGTCGGATGGAGGAAACGGAATATTGGCTTCCCTTTTGTTGGGCAAACAGAAGAGTACTGACTTGCTCAGCAGTAATGAATTGACTCTGCATACGATCTTGGCTTTCTTCTTCTGTTGTCTTTGCTTAGCTGGGTTTCATTAAGAGGGGAGGAGAAGGCTACTTCGCTTATTTAATAGAAATCTTAATGCAATTAGAAAGATTTGTTTTCTGCCAAATAAGGCTGCAGGAGTGTGTAAGCTGTTTGGTTTTCAGTCTCTATTGTTGTAAATGATCCATCTAAAATTTTTAAAACAAATATGGCTTATATTAATTTATTTGCTTTTGTAATACTATGCGATTTTTTAATTGATAATTTAATTTACATAGTTTTAAATTATTTTTAAAGAAATAATATAATAAAAAATGTATACATTAAAATTTTTGATTAATTTTTTTCCACCAGTTAATATGTTATTGATTTTTTTAAAGTTTTATTTTGAAAGATAAATATTAATTTATAAAATTATTTTTTAAAAAATACGAATTTTAATTGATAATTTAATTAATATGGTTTAAAATCATTTAAAAAATATTATAAAGACAAATATTTATACATTGATTTTTTTGTTTAATTTTTTCTACCAGTTGATAAGTTATTGATTTTTTTAAAGTTTAATTTTGAAACATAAATCTTAATTTATGAAATTAAATTTTATTATTATTTAAATACTAAAAATTGTTTTGTTTTTGTAATTCGGTGCGAATATCTAATGATTTTTTAATATGCTTTGTAATAATTTCAAAATTTAATCCGAAATTCTTATTTTTGAATCTCTTTTTATTACTGATTATAATGTTGATTTTTTTTTGGTTTGATTAAAAAATGTATACGCTGATTTTAAAATAAGTATTTACAATTTAATTTTTTTGTTTCATATCATTTTAAAATCCTTTTGCCTAATTGGTTCATTTAGATCTTAAGAATTAATGTTAAAACTGTAAACGATTTTTTTTTATGAATTCTCCCTTTTATTTTAAAAATAATCTGATATCAGTTTTTATAAAGTTTAACATATTGAACGGAATTTTTTTATATCCATGGGATTGTATTATTTCTTTGCGTTAAAGTGTTTACAATGACTTAAAACTTGTAATAATATGATATATAATTAAGAGTGATTGAAGCCTTTTTGTATTTTATATAATTTTTTTTTATTTTATTTTCATTTATCACAATTTTGATTTAAATTTGTCAATATTTACTTTCATATAAGAAAACTGAATCCTTCTTAGATATAAAAATTTAAGAACGAATTAAAATACTCTTGTGAGAGATTATGAGTTGAAAGAGTATCTATTAATTTATTTATTTATTTATTTATTTTGTAAACTATATATAATAAAAGAGCTTTCCTTCAAGAAACAATTGTAATGTTTTTTTCTTAAATTAAGTCACCGGTAAAATATACGTTATTGAGAAATATTAATATTTTATCCAACTTTTCCCCTAAAAACTCTTAAAGATCAATGCTGTTAAACAACAACTTGTTAATAAGATTTTTTTTTTAATTTTTTCCTGAACATCTTTCTAACATCTGAAAAATATCTAATTTTATTTCAATAAAAGAATTAACAGAATTTTTCCTTCAGCTTCAAATAATAGATTTGTAGCTTCCTTATATTTGAAATCAGGTGCTATGCGATGTGAGGTACTGCGTCAATTTATTTTTCGAGGATATAAAACATCTGAGATGCACTAAAAAAGTTAATTTTTAAAAAGTCCTATAAGAAAATTACTTTTTAATTTGGCTGAAGACTTCCTTCCTTTTAACAATTCCTTAAAATTTGTTTCGTAGCAAAAATAGTAGAATTGTTCGTTGCTCTTAAGAGACTTTTGGATATTTTTAATAAACCATACTAAGATTTGATATCGTTTAGTAAGATTAAAACCTTGTTTTGAAGATACACGGGAGATATTTTAGGATGAATTTTCATATTTTGAGCCGTAATCAAATGGTAAGAACGATACTACAGGTGCCACTTTCCGAAAAAAGGCACCACATTTCGTGAAATAAATTTTGAAGCTGGGACTTGATTACCAAATCAAAATGTTTTAATAAAACATAATATCTTATGTGATAAACTAAATTTGTTTTGTTATGTTTTTGTAAGCTGTGTCGGATTAATTAAAATGTAGCTACATTAAAAAAATATTATAAATATCTGTTTGCCTGATTTAACATTTCCTTAAAAATTAAAAAAAAAACGGCCAAATTATATAAGTTTAGAAACATTATCATTTTTTTTGTTCCTACGTTTTAAAAAACGAATAATTTAATCATTTTTTTTAAAAATAATTTTTTTTTCTTCTTTTTTGTACTTTTGTCCAGTGTTTTTTAACTATCATTTTGTAGTGAATAATGATTTTTATATACGTTACTCATATTTTTCTCTTTTTAAACAAAATGCCCATAATTTTGATACTAATATTAAATTCGGTCTTTATATATGCAATAATATGTTATATAAATGAATGTAAAAATATTTTTCTATACTAGAAAATGTTTAAATTAATTTTACATTATTATGCATTATTCTTGTGTTCTTCACGTCTACTTAGAATACGAAATATGTTTATCTGCAATGTTCTTTTTAAGTTGTACATGAACTTTACAATTCATTTATTATTAGATTTATCTATGAATTATATATTTTTATCTATAATTAAATTTGGAAATGATTACTTTATTCTTGCGTCAATTTGGCATTAAAAGGCACGAATCTTCTGCGGATTTCCCCAGGCAAAACTGACGAAGAAAAAGTGCAGCTGCAATAACATTCAATATTTTATGAGTTTCAAAGTATCTGTTATGCCTTTTTCTTCAGAAAATAAAGAGATATCTGTTTATGCATAAAAGTTACAGAAGAAAGTATATTAAAAATTTTTATTACCTTCTCGTGTAATAGTAGTGACTTTTATTGCTTCTGTTTTTAAAGATTCTAGGCTTTGCGGACCAACGCCTTTACGAAAACTAAGAAGATTTTTTTTGATACATTAAAAGTAATAATTTATTATCTTGGGATCAATTTTAAGTAATTCCGATTTCTTTTCTAGTAAAATTTATTTTTTAAAATAAATCTGAAATAAAAAAAATTGCGTTTTTGATGTGACGTTATACATGATTAATAATGAATAACTTTATAACTTTAATTACTAAAATCATCTATGCACAATTCTATGCATCTATGCAAGTGAATAATGAGATACAATTAAATGTCATTATTCACTCTCACAATATATTTTAAAGAAAACAAACAAAATTAATAATTTCAGTTAATAAAAAAAATTCTTGAGATCATTCTTTTCCTTTAAAAGAAATTTAATAATTGTGAGCTTTTTCACCACTACATTTCAAGATATTTTTTTAAAAAAAGGAATTAATTTCAGACTATTTTTATAGGTTAAAACAAAAATGAATATAAATTATGATTCACTGTATAATTAATTTAATCAAACATATTTCAGTGCTTTTATTATGCTTAATCAAAGTTAGTTGAATGTAACTTTCTTCCATTTTTAATTGCCGATATCAGTGTTTTTCTATTAACCTTATGAATTTAACTCTAATTTAAACTGTCATAAGGAGGATTTATTCATAATGATTTCAAGTAAATTTTTATCATATTAATATTTTTTTTTTCAATCCAAAATAAAGGAGCTATTTTTAGTTTCATGAATGCTACTTTTTAATTGTTACTTATTGCGTATCATATTTCTTTACCTGATAATGTAAATGTTCGTGTTCTTCTGTCTTCATGGGGCTTCTGTAGTCATTTGGCTGGCTTCTCTTTTGAGGACATCCCTAAGCCTTTTAAACACTTATGATATTGATTCTTTACGCAATTGTTGGCTCAGAATTACATAAATTAAATATGTTTTATCATAATTACATTATTAAATTTGTCATAATTACATAACTCAGAATTGCATGCGTTTTGTTGTCATTACGTATCCAACTTCTTATAATTACGTATCTAAACTTGTTATAATTATGCATCTAAACTTCTTATAATTACGTGTCATAATTACATATCTCACAATTACATAATTTAATTATGTTTTGTCATAATTAGACTGCATTATGGATTCGAAAAAAACTGTTGACGGGTATCATTATACTTCAGAACAGCTTTTAGAGAATATGAAGCATTATAAAACTTATTCTTTTTTTCTTTTTTCTTTTCTGATACATAAGTTTGTTCTGATGGAAAAAATGCAACTTTTGTGAAAAATGTGTTTCAAACAAACAAATAAACTTTTGTTTGTTTGAAAAAAAATGTGACAAACTGATGATTTATATTTTCTTCTCATTTTGTCTGTTAAATTTTACTTTTCCTGATATTAGCAAACATTAATATATAATCAAATAAAGAATGAAGCTAATATTTCATTTCCTTAATATCAAATCATTATAATTCATGATGAATCAAAATCATTATAATTCATGATACATAGATCGTTTTAAATTGCGATCTCTGTCTCTAAAATTATGTATGTAAGAAAATTGTTTTTAGAATTCATTATATAGAAATGAAATACTGACTGAAATTACCACAATTTGAAAGGTTTTATTAGATGACTGAATGAAAACAACAATCATTTCATGAAGAGGAATTTGTATTGTCTTAATTATTAAATGTAGTATTCGCAGCTCAATATAAAACATTTTAGTTAATTGTATATTTATTTATAGATATCAAAATATTAGAATTACTAATTAAATCTTTAAACAATGATATGAGCATATTTTTATCACTAAGTAAATAATAAATTGCATGATATTATAACTTACAAACTGTTATTCATAATTTCCCAAGCGGTTTAGCTGACAATTCAAAACAAGCGCGATGTCACTTCATATGCAAAGCTTATGTAAAATGCATGAAAATGAAAACAGTAACATTAAACAGTTAACAGTAATGTAAGAATATTATTGATTCAAATAATTTTATGTATGTTTTTAAAATTTGGAATAGATACACAATTAAATTAGTTTTTACTTAAGGACAACGTAAAAAATGAATAAATGGTGAAAAAAATATGAATGAATTTCAAGTAAGAATTTTTTTGTTTATATAAAGTAAGCATCTAGTAAATTTATTATTTCTCATTTTTTAAAAATATTGAAATTTTATTTTAAAACGTAGGACATACATTTTGGCGCAGTAATCGATACTGTAATTTTGGAATTGCCTAAACATCTATATTAAAATTATATAATAAACAGAATTAAATTTTATATTAAAATTAAAGTTTATATAAATATATCTTAAAGATTAATAATATATAATTTAAACGTCATTAAAGATTATAAGAAAAGTAATGAAAAACACACGTAATATTTATAGTTAAAATACCATCAAACTAATGCACAGTTGTCAATAAACAAAAAAAAATCCTATTACTTTAAAAAATACATTAAAAACTTCTTAAATGTGGCTAAAATAAAATTTAGAAAAAAATTTAGCTTTTCACATTATCTTCACTGTGTTAGATTTAATTGCAATAACTATGAATTCTTAAATATTCATTTCAAACCCCAAAAATTCCAAAATATAATATATTTGTTCATTGCTTTAGTTCAAACTAATTATATATAATTTTAAATATTTTATTTTAATAGCACGTTATTTTATTAAACTTGACAATTTATTCGAGATATGGAAATTAAATGCACCGTTTGCAGACATGTCCCAAGGAATAACAAAGAAATACCCCATTCTGTTAAGATCAATGTCCTTTTGACAGTTATGTTCTAACGGTAAGAATACCTCCTGCCTTGAACCAAATTAGCATTGTAACTGTTTTTCAATCAGAGCTATTTAAAAATAAAATATCTCCGCCATAAAGAAAGTAATTTTGATTGGACATTATGATTAAAAAACAACCGATTGTTTCTAAAACAAAAGTCAAGGTCGTCTCTGCTTTCAACTTCTACAAACGGAGTTGAGTTCTTAACTCATCGTTTGTAATAACGGGAATGATAGAAGGAAACGATTGTAGAAACATCTGCTCCATTAATGCTGCGTCACGACGGCTGACGGATGAAAAAAAAATACGTCATTATACGTTTGTGCGCATTGCAACACTTAGGTCTTTTCTTTACTGTTCACAAAGTTTCGCAGGAATCGATTAACTAACTCCCTCTGATTATCTTAACGCAACTGCTGGCAGCAATCGACATGTGCTGCTTTAAATCTTTTGTATAATTGCTGCCTGCACAAGAAGAAGCTGTGTTTCCACTCAACTATAAATGATATCTTTATTTAGCAATTTCAGATAAAATCTTTTGAAATCAAATCTTGGCTCTTAATGAAAAGATCGTCATTAAGATATCCTTTCCGCGTGAAAATAACGTCGACTTTGTCGGATCAGTGTTGAAGTTGGGAAATCTGAGATGTTTTCACTGCTTAAGTGGAGAACCACTGTGAAAAGCATTTATTTTGTTTGTGGATACTTTTTGAGAGAACACAGTGATAAAAGCATATTTTAAATTAAATAAATTCTTATCTGCATTCTTTATTTATTTATTGGGATTTATCATTTTCTTTTTACAGAATTATTGCAAGTGCAAGCCTAATAAATTATGATCAGATTTTCTCAAGCAACAATTTTTCGTTCGATTTCAAATTAAAATTCACTCTATTAGATACATTCATTTTTGTCCTTAAAACATTATTTTCATTAAAAAATCTGTTTACTTCTGACTTTTTTGCAAAGAAGTTTTCTTCACTTGGTTTAAATTGGATAACAATTCACTGAAATTTTAAATACTTCCATCTTCTTCAAAGAAAGATAGTTTTTTTTAACAAAATATGTAACATTTTAAATTTTCAAAAATTGAACACTGATTTTTATCGTTTAATAGACTTAATATATTTGTGCGTCTTGGGCTAGAGTCATTTGGCGCACCATCTGAGTCATAACTAGGAATGGCCCAACAGAAGAATATCTACATAATGAAATAATTTAGGAATAAAGAAGAAAAAATTAATCTATTTTCTGATTAATTTCATGCATGTTGGCGAATCGGTGCCTTTTAAATTTACGATTTTTCAAGTCATCTTTCAGATATTAAAAAGGTTTTGTTATGAAAATATAGTATTTTTTCTATATTATTAGATATTTTAATTAAGATAAATTCTTAATATTTAAGTTTTAATATAATAAAACCTGCATAAGAGCGTAGATATTTTATTTAATTTTATTTAATTGATATAATATTTTAATTGATATAGACGCAGGTATTCTAATTTATAATAAAAGAAAATAGTATTGAATTAAATGAATTTAATACATTGAGGTTATATAATATATAAATTAATATTGCAATAATATGTCTTATATGTATATAAATACTCTGTGTTTTATATAGAGTTTTTCAGTTATGTAAATAATATAAGTATTATTGATTCATTTTCAATTTTTTTCAACTTTAATTATTTCAAAAATTATTTGCGAATCAGTGAAATACGTTTTATTTTTCCTTGAATTAGTGGCGTCTTGGGGATAAACCTTCGATGAGATTGTCCTGAAAGTTTCTTATTTTGAATTGGAAATGGTTCATTTCTTAAATTCTAGCTAATTGCTCTTAAAAAAAAAGAATAATGGATAATAATTGAGATCTGAAATAAAGCAACTGTTATATTGTATTTTTATTTTAATACCTAGCACTTTTATTTATATCATAATGATATAAATAAATTAAATATACTATTTCTATATTTATATTACTATATATTATAATAATATAAATATACTATTTCTATGTATTAGTTATAGTATATTTTATTTGTATGACGAGCATGTGCCTTCCATAAACTTGGTTCTTATAGATTTCAACATCTCTCTGTAAAAATTGTAAATAAATATGACTAAATAATTTTATCATTGAAAGCATTATTCTTTCATTCAAAAATATTGACGTAAATTATAACGTACTATGTGCTAGCTAATATTAAATTTTATTTTAAAACAAACGATTATATGAATAATTTATTTTATAGTAAATTACTTATTTTATATTAGATTTTATCCCATATGTGTAATTTAGTTCAAAAGAGAGAAGAAATAGTAAGTTTTTGAATATTTTTCCATCATTATACTCTTCTAACAGTTATTTAGTTCAGCAAAATACCTAACCATGAGATAATTATAGATTTTAAGAGCATCCTTCACTACTAGAAGGGGAATACACAAACCCGCAAATGAATTTGCCAGCTGATTAAGGGGGAGGTTTCTTTTGTTGAAATTAATCAACCTAATTCATTTTTCTTCTCTTCTATATTTATTTACTCTTTTCCCTTGAGGCAAATGGGTAATGCATTAGGAAGTTAGAAGTTGTTTGCAATGAATCCCATTATTGCGTTAATTAAACTTGATTTATTACTTAAAGAAAAATTATTGTTCTTTGGGATATAAGTTATGGAACTACGAGTGTTAAAGAAATTATGTTACTCAGGTAAGACTGCTGTTTTATAAAGGCGTTTCTCTAAAAGATATAGATTTGAAGTAAAGATTTACAAAAAAGTTTCAAATTGTATTTTGTGGATAGAATTTCTGAATCTTTAAATTTCATATTCAATAAGATTGATAATTTCTAATATATCTATGATGTCTGTATGTGTGTGAGAGAGGATATTTATATCTGATATGGCGAAGTTATCAGATATAAATATCCCCGCTCTCATAAAATAATTACTTCATATTAATATATTTTACTTTATTGAAATGTGTTTAAAAGGATTTACTCAATGACCATTTTATTCATCAAAATGCAGTAATTGAAACCAGTACAGTTCGAATTTACGAAATATTGAATCAGCCGATAAAAATAATAAAAGATATGTCGGAACTAAAAATAAGCTTTTTAAATAATTTTTAATTGTTTATGATTATTGAACCAATACAGAAAATATTATATTGAAAATAAAATAATTAAACTAAATAATAAAGAATAATGTGTCTAAGGGTTATTTTTATAACCTGATATTGCTATTTACTGAATAAAACCTGTAATAAATTGATTAATTTGCATAAAATGCCTATATAATTGAATTAAACCTTGTTTATTCTGAATATAATTATATCAAATAGAGTAGAAAAAGTTTATTTGAAAATAAAAATGAAAAGTAAATATTTTTATGCGTCGATTATTTTTCCTAGAAAAGTAACTTTATCCATATAATTAAGATAGTCTGCAATAAATAAAAATTGCGCATTGTTCAAATAAAATTGTTACATAATGAAATAGGCTTGTAAGCTTAATTGATATTAACTTTAAAAGTTAACTGCTAATATAAGTATTAAGTATTTAACCATAATTTAAATGCTTGTTAATTAGTTAAAATATATGTAATAGAATTCGTTGTTGGATAATTTAAGACTAAAAGTAGTATTTCAGTCTTAAAACAACTTACATTTTCTTTAATTTGTTTTTACACAGAGTAATTTTATGACTGTTTGTTAAGGTAAGATGGTAATCATCATAAATAAATATATCTAAGGCTAATAATAAATATATCTAAGGATAAAATTCAGTGTCCAAAATATTATTGGTTCAATAGTAAAATCTTGAAATATTTTATTCAAATTTCAATGAATATTTGACTGCTTGTCGAATGCAATATATAACAAAACAACTAAATATTCATGTAAATGAAACCATTATAAAAATTAAAATAATATACTTATGCACGATATATTATTGAGATAACAGTAACACTGCGAATTAATCTTATAAAAAATAAATTAAAGAAACTCCCATATTATTACGCAATTAACTACAATCTCTAAAATGATGTAAGTGAAAGAATAAATTAATGCGCCGCATGTTTATAAAAAATAATTTAATACAAATTGGAAAATAAGAAAAAGTATTAAAAATATTCATTTTGACTTTCTTTAGGATTTAAAAACATAATTCTTGAGTTTTTGATTAATAAGACATAATTGTTTATTAATTCCGTCGATATTACTTAATATCGGTCAGTTTCATAAATTTAAAAAAAATTACTAAAAATTTCTTAAAAAAACTGTTTGCTAAAAATAATTGTTGCAAAAAAATAATTGATGCTAATAAAAATACTAAATAAAACTGCTTGTTTGGTACCAAGTAAAGTATGATTGTATGGTACCAAGTACTATACAATCATACTTTTTTGCAGAAGATAAAATTGCAACAATTTAACGCTATCACGTCTTACAAGTGATTTCTCCCTTTCTTCACTTTCTGCTTTCCTCCTATCGAAAACCTATTAACATTAACATCGCTGAATAGCAAGCAAACGATCGATTTTTAAAATGAAAGCGAAACAGTTTCAATAAACGACGAGCAATTTCCTCTCAAAATATTTACTCCAAAGTTTGAGAGGCATGTAAAGAGTTCTTGAGAAGCCATGGCTGCGAACTACCATCGATAAAACCACTTTCCGTGAAAATGTTCATACCTCAAAGTATGTATGACTGAGAAAAAACGTTCCGTGTGTGTGAAGTAAGTGTTTCGTAGGCATTGGATTTCCTCATAACATCGATTAACCTTGAAATGAAAGTCGTTTGAAATCTTTACACGTAGCCCTTATTATATATATTTTTTTCCATCTCGATTTAACTATTGTTTTTTTATTAAAATAATGCAGCTGCAAATCATCTGGAAGAAGGAAAAAAATTAAGTAGCCAGTAGTAATCAGTTATTGACTTTTGTGCTTATGCTTTCTTTTTGCACTTAATTTTAAAATGGTTGTTCTATTGTATACTGCACTTTCATTTTATTTACACAGCAGGAGCTCATTATGCACTTTCCACAGATCTTTATTTCGTAGATAACACACCTAATTATTCATTGTTTTGAGCTAGCATTGTTGAAAATATATCATTAATGAGCTGAATAAACAGAGACATTTGGTAAAATGTAATTAAGATATTTTTATTCAGAGAATCAACAAATATTTGAGGGCCTATTGTGTTTAAAATAAACAAGCTTTAATCTTGAATTTTTACTGTTTTGGAACATTTTCTATTTGTTTTCGATAGCAAATGTGCTAAAAAATTGGTCTTTATTTGCTTTGTTTCTTTCTACAAATAATAGTAAAACAGTCTTTTTAAAAATACTTTAGTGTTGGGTTTTACAGTGTCTTTTGTTAAAATACTTTGTTTTTAATTACTAGTAGTTATATATTCATATAGATTGCTGCTAATATTCGTAAATATAAGTTGAATCGCTAATCCGCATTGGTTAATTGTGTAATTGGGGAATCCCATATAGTGTAAAAAAGCTCAAAAATTATTTGTTTTCAGGAAATCATGCATTTATCATGAAGAATTGATTGACTCTCAAAACTTGAGATACAATTAAGAGTTGATATTAAATTTTAATTGAATATTTTAGAAATTTTTTTTCTGATGTCTTTGAATTTTGTATTACCTCTTTTAAGACCATTTTGAAATAAAAACTATATTGTGATTCCTTGTGGCTTTATTGACATAAAATTCGTAATTGCAGAGTATTAAATCGCTTTAAAGTGTGATAAAATGAATTCTAAATCTGAAATTATTTGAGATACAATTTTGATTCAAACTTGATACTCAAAACTTGAGATACAATTAAGAATTTATATTAATTTTCATAGAATATTTAGAAAAATAATTTTTTCCGATGTCTTTGAATTTAGTATTACCTTTTTTTACGACCATTTTGAAATAAACAATTAAACTGAGATATCATGTGGCTTTATTGACGTGAAATTCATAATTGTAGCGTACATAACATTAAATCGCTTTAAAGTGTCATAAAATGTATTCTAATTAAAAAAATTGTGTTTTGATATCCCTGGTATTAAATAAACACAGGCAATGCTTTCGTGCTAATTTTATTATATGAGCAGATTGAGTAAATTAATGTGTTATCAAAATCCATACTTTGTTTTGTAACAAAAAATAAACAAATAAATATAATAAATAAATAATAGAATAAATAAATAAAATAAATAATAAATAATCTTCTAACCAAGTTATGATATGATGATTTGTCACAAGCAAGTAATTTTAAAGTTTCTGAAAAAAATTCGAAATTTTTAATGAAAGCAAACGTTCGATTATTATCTAAAAAGCATATATTGTTTCTTACGCCTGATATAAAATATTTTGTCAGTGTATCATTAAAATTTGTTATATAGAATGGGAGTAATAGATTAAATCAAAGAATCCACTAGTAATACTGTAAAGACCATGACCGATATTTCATATTACTGGAGAGAATTATTAGAAGTGTAACTTGTAGAATAATTTCCAAAAATGCTCATAAATTTTCTTTTAAGCTGAATCATAAGTCTTATTAACATAATCGAAGACCCAGTCACGTTAGTTTTTGCGTTTTTGATTGGATGTTGTAGAAATAACACGGAAATAGGTTACACGAAAATTGCTTTTTATAGACTAGGACATTTTTTTCTTTGTACTCAATATTCTAATGACCTTTTAACACGCGAAGTACCATGTGTGTTAGCTATTACAACTAGTAAAATGAAAACTGGGATTATTAAGCATTTTTGTAGTTTAGACATATATCAACTCGATCTGAAATCTAACCAATTCTTATCTATGTAGGATCGTTTTAAAAATCAGGTTTTACACTACTGAACAAGTTACTAGTGATATTATCGCATGTGAAAATTTTCTTTTCACATGTATTTTATTTTCTCTGCAATAAAGATGCGTAACAAACTATTTAAAATGACTTGATGTATAAATTTTTGATGGGATAATTATTCAAAAAAGGAAACTGTTATTTCTTTTTCAGCATTCAGAGCTGATGACAAGTTAAATATATTAGTTATGTTCTTATTTAAGGAATTAAAATATTCCGATTAATATATTCCACTCTCATATTTGGGACTAAATAATATTTCTTTTAAAATATTTTCCAACATATTTTCTGTGTTATGAAACATATTTTTGTAAATTAAACCTATTTTAATTACTTACTTTTTTCAAATAAACATAATTAAATATAAAAGAAATTTATAGGCTAAGTTTCTTATCAAATAAAATGAAATAAAATACATGCCATACTTTCTGAATTTCATATATAACAAGTATAAATCTTTTCAGTTTATTGTCATTCACAACTTTTAGAAAATGGAAAGTTGATTTCTGTTGCCACTTTATTGTGGTCATTTTAATATTTTCTGAAAAAATGTCATAAATAAGTGATAAATGTTTCTACAGATAAATGATTTTACAGAGAATGATTTCACACGAATACTAATTCCCCTATTTTCCTGACATGATTCGAGATAAAATAGTTGAATGAAAAAACATTGCAATTTATTTCCTTAAATAAAATTCTTGTTATCATTTATAAATCTGTAAAAGTCGTTTGTTGTTCTGCAATAATCAATCATATCAAAATATTTTCTAAATAAAATAGGAAGACTACTTATGACAAACGATTTGCTTAGTTCTAAAGTTCTTAACATTTTATCTTGATCATAGCAGCTAATATATATAAAAATATGCTCAAAGATTTTAACTAAGGAAATAAGAAGAATCACGTGGGTTGCATATAATTTTAAAATTTCAAGCAAATTAATCTTCAATTTTTATTTCATCAAGCATTTTATTCATACGCCACACCCAAATCATTAAACATTCCTTTCTTTAGAATAATACGTGCCTGACATTTAAAGCAACTGATATTAAATAATTTCATGAGTTTGGTTCCATGACGACGTAAAAGAAATCAATATGGAAAAAAATTAACAATTTTTTCAACCAATTTTTTTTTAAATTTTAATAGAAAAGTTATATCTTTTTATCGTTTGTAATGTTTCATGAAATAAATATTACAGAAAATTTCGAAGAAAAGAGACAACTTAGTACAGATTTTCTCTCAATAACATTCATAGCGTGCTACTCATTTTTAATATTCCTTATTCGTCATTCAAACTGAATTATTTGCATGTAAGGTTTGTAAAATCAATTGGGAATTTTACAGATTTATATTAAATTCAGAAGAAAAGAGAAATCTAAATACGTTTTTATCGACAATGTTATTTTATTCAGAAAATTCTGAGAATATTAAAATCTAAAATTCAATTGCAAGATGGCGAAGAAATTTAATCCTTATATATAACGTTCGTTTTTTACCAGAAGCAAACTAAATATATTTTACAAATTATATGCTTCTAATTTGGCATTCAAGAATAATAACTTTCCAAGTATTAACTAACTAACTGTATATAGGTGAGAATATTTTCACTTAATCACCAGATTCTTTCTACTTATATTTAATTTTAATGATTACACAGATGAATTATTGATAGCAAATTATTTACAGATAATACTAAATCGGTCTTTTCAGCCGTCTTGTTGAAAAACCAGATATCATCCTATTTTCTTCGATCGTCGTGTCGAAGACCCGGTCTAGTCTCATCTCCGAATTCAAGCTCACTCCCTTCATAACCAAACTATTTATCTGTCTATATCTTTCTATCTATCTAACTATCTATGTTTTTCTATCTATTTATCTGTCTATATCTTTCTATCTATGTAACTATCTATGTTTTTCTATCTATCTAACTATCTATATCTTTCTATCTATGTAA
>JAPMOR010070900.1:97716-187738 GCA_026543865.1 Argiope aurantia
ATATATAAATTGGTAATAATTTGTAAAGAAATTTAAGGACACGATCTTTTTAACCTAATAATTAAAATTACAGAGAAATCTATAAAAACTTTAAGATTCAAAAAGTATTTGGGTAATAAAATTTGAGAAAATTATCTGAAAATCGCAAATATTAAGATTCAGCTAAGCCTATTGAAAGACATATTATTATTCAATTTAAAATCTTTTCAAATCCATCAGAGATAAAAAAATTTCTTAAAATACCCATTTAGAAATTTATAGATTATTCAACATAAAAAAGAAATTATAGATAGCTAAATTTAGAAATAACCAAGCTTCATTGAATTTCAATACGGATTACTCTACATTTATCAAATCCTGCAACTTCCCAATTCAAGAATCCTTTTCCATCTTTTCTAAAACGCTGAAATCTTTTCTGGCATGGCGTGAACATTCGACCACCTGCCAGATTTTACAATTCAGAAGGATTCTTCCAGCCTTTACCTTCCCCAGTGCGGGGGTTGGCTGCAGCACTGGCTAATGCGGAAACTTCGCTGCATCTTGTTAGCATAAATCGGAATCTGTGTGCTCCATTGAGAAACTGTTCCGGGTCCTCAATTGAGTACGTGAGCCTACAACCCAAAATGTAAATTAATTATTCCATGAGGAGCCCTTTGGGTTGTCTCAATTTCGATCAGCAGCATCGGTGGTTTTGGTTTGATTTGATCTAAAGAACTTTGTGGACGAAAAACGGGTTGTAGCACCTGGATATACAAGAGAAAGGACTTCAATGAGGTTGTGTTCCTTTTGGCTTGAATTAAGAATGACATTTTGTGAAGAATTGTAATTCAGTTGGAAATCTTGCCGAAATGAAGCAAGATGGTTGATTCAATGTCATCTAATAGTTCTAAAGCAAACGGATTTTTGTTCGATCATCTGTATGAAATTGAACTTAAATTATCACATATAAAGTAATAGTTTGTATTTGTTTATATAGAATTTCTTTTATTTATATTCTATAAAAATGGCTTAGTTCCGTCAAAAGAAAATTAATTATGATTTATAAAATCATTAAATGTATTATTTTTAAAACTGTATATACAGTTTCTTTGAATCAAAATGTAAAGTAAGAAGGTAAAAAAATCTTCAATACATAATTATTTTTTTCATATATTTTATATATTTTTTATTATAGATAAATACTCATCATGAAAACTTTTGTAATATCCTAAAACAATTCAATTAACGAATAATGTATAAAAGGCACCTGTATATTTACATTCAGAATCAAATTTAATAATAATTAGAAGTAGTTATGCGTAAGGTTGTATAAAATTATATATATATATATATATATATTGAGAGCACAAATACATTCCATTCTTTAATAACGGTATATAAATGGACAGTATTTTTAACAATCTTATAAACAGGAGTATTAGAAGCGTGTAAAAAATCATATTTAATTAGTTTTTTTAAAAATTAAGAAAAAATATTTTTTTATAAAATTTCTGTTCAATTTTTTCTTTATTTTATTTAAATTATAAATTCATGATTTTGAAATTCTGTTGAAAGTATTACTAATATTAGCTTTATAAATGAAATTTCCTTTATTTCATACTTCCTCATATCAAAACATATATTTCTTCCATGTTCATTTATTATGTTATAAATACGAATTATTTTTGTCTATCAATAAAAAAAAGAAAAGAAGAAATTATCTATTTCTTAACTATTAATAATAATTGAGTTATTTTTTCATTTAAGAATATGTGGGCTTAATATAAATTGTTACAATTTCAAATAATTATTAAAATTCTAATTAGATAATAGAGAATTACAATTAATTAAATAAATGCAGTATCTTAAAAACTTTCACAATTACTCCTGTTGTGTATTAACCATTAGACATAGTCTAATACCATTTGCGCATTTTTTTGTTATTCTAAGAAAATATATTATAATTGTAAGCAGTTTAGTGAAAACTAAAGCAATATATTTTCTCCATTATCATAAAGCACTAATGTGAAATAAAATTATTCAAAAAAACAACAACATGATTTTCTACTATTGAATTATTAATACATTAGACGAATTTATTCTTCTTTACAGTAAACTTCATTAAATAAATAATACTCATGCGATAGCTGCAGCAGAGAAAAGAAACCACAATCATTTCCAAACACATATTTTGTCTTTAAATACCTTATTTTTGTCAATATAATCAGAAGTACAGATTACATTTTTTATGTAATGCTCATGTCTATAAATGATTACTAAATCTTGGCACCTAAACTTAATTTGTTTCAGGAACATATTATTTTAACGTCCAGAATTCAAACCACTCTACGTGCATGTTGTATAAATTACGAAAATGAAGCTACAAAACAGATTGCACTATGTTTCTCTCAGTTAATCATCATACAAAATCGTTTGTCATTATAATAAGATAGCGTAACTTTTTTGTTATATAATATCCGGCTTAATATTATTCATACACTAATGGAATATAAATGAGCGTTATGGATTCGTAGGCGGGAAATATTGCTTCTTTTAAAAGCACTACAAGTTTTGTTTTGTTTTTTGCATTATTTTAGATTTTTAATGTTCAGCTCAATATTCTTCATTTGTTAATTTCCTGCTTTGCATGTTAAATTAAATGTACAATTTTGAAGCTGCCGTTTAATAATTCTCTTTATATGATTCTTTATAGATAATTTTATAACTTGTAGTTTGGAAAAAATGTTCATATTGTAGTCTAGGATTTCATGTATAACATACTTCTTTATTTTCACGAAGAAAATATTTTATATTTAGCCACATATATTTTACAATTTTCGATCGTAGAAAATTGGACATAAAATAAATGCATTGTGAAAATTTATAAACCGTGGTAGAAGTAAAGTACATTTAGATACAATTGATTCAATTGTTCTCAAATTTTTTGTCTTTTAAAAGAACGAAAACAAGAGGTTCTTACATTTTCTACTCTTAACTCCAAGCATATTTTTTGATTTCCTTCGGGCAATCGTAGAGCAACGTCCTTGTGATAGGAAATTTATCCCCAGGGACAGAACAGTTTCCAGTTGAAAATGTTCTGTTTGTATCAGTTTGTGACTATTTTAAAATCTGCAATAAAATGTATAAAAATACCTACGTTGACTATTTTTATACAAAAATTTCTGTTTTTAAAACATAATTTTATATCTCCACTGCAATAGGGTTATACATATGTAAAAATAGCAATATTGGAGGACAAGTATTTCATATTTATTAGTTCAGGTGCCATTGAAGATTTTTGAAATAAATATATAATTTGAATAAAAATTTTGTTCGTGTTCCTGGTTATTGATTTCTAAAATCAGATTTTAAATAATGCAAACACACATACGTATTTTAATATAAGGTATATCCCAAGCATTGAACATTCGTTTATAGTTTTAAGTGTTGCATTAATATATTTACTTTCAAGAACAAATTTTCATTAAATAAGATAATTAATTGTATGAAAGCAATTCGACTCATGTGGAAATTGATAGTAAGGAGTTAAAAAATTAAATATTTATGCAACGCTCATCGAAAAAAATTGTTAGTAATAAATATTTCTCTTACATTCATTTGTGCACGCTCAAAGTGTCGAGTTTATTTTCACTAAACCTACAGATATACGATTATTTAAAAATTTAATGAGATTTATCACAAATTTAGACATAAAAATTTATTGTATTCTAATTTTGGAGCAAATATTCATTAACTTAGAATTTGTGACATTTAAGACATTACTGAAAAGTAGTGGAATACCGAAAATGGAAAGAAAATTCTTTGATTGCAATTATGTGTGAGATATTAAGCTTTCCGAAAAAATGAGGCATTTCAGTAGCAAGAAGTATTTTGAAATGTTATAAGCCTATAAGAAGAAAGCATATATCATATAAGAAGCATATAAGCATAATAAGCATATAAGAAGAAAGCATATATCACATTCTTAATTCCGAGCAACACATTAGAAAGTTACTTTATGAACGTTAACGATTGCTTATTACAGGATACTTATTTTTCAGAGAAGAATGAGGCTTCCCATTACCACAAAAGTTGATATTTTAACTTATTTATTTTTCAAATTTCCCTCATGGTAGTGTAAAACCGTCAGTTCATAAATCATCTTTTAAAAAACGATAGTAACAGAGAATAACTGACAGCCTTGCAGCTTTCAGGAATTCTATGGGCAACCAAACTCAGACTAGGGTCACGATCTGGAATTTCATAACTAGGCCGCACTTCAAGTGAAATTATATATAATTTGAATAGAAAAACTTCATTGTAATCGAGATAGATGGGTCAATGGCAAAAAAATCACTTTTTAAAGGATATAAACCTACCTTATTGATACTAGACGCTCATCAACAGTGACCATTTTCTGTAAATGCGTGATGAATATTTTCAAAAACTACTATTCATTTTATCTACAACAACTTGTTGAATGATGACTAATAAATTCAGTTAATTTTGAATCGTTTTATGTTTGAACCCTTTAGCATTTGGCAATATTTCTACAAATGTAGTGGCTTCTAAATGGTTCTCCTTCCTACCATGTTGTCTGTAAAATGTTTATTGGATGCTGATTTCCTTTATAAGTGGAATGGCTTGCAAGATATTTTGAAATTTCTGCTAGATTACCGGATTTGAAGCATCTTGGCTTTCTGAAATTACTTAAAGTCTTCTGAGTACAACAAATCTTCGATTAAAACGGCAGATCTTTGACGTCGAATTTAATAATCTTGTCTTGATGTCAGAAGCGATAAACGGGATAGCAGAGATATAAGCATTGTTATAAGAACTCATATTTGTATAGGTGTAAAAGCTGTTCAGTCTCAACAAGATTTTTTAAGAAGCATTTCAGTTAATATATTAATTTATCATTTACAAAATATCATAAAAGTTGATTAATGCATCATTATGCAAATACACAAATCACTCAGCAAATTTTGTCGATAGAAAATGAAATTGCAAGAAAAAGCCTTTTATTCATTGATATTTTTTCGCTGTGGTGCTATGAAAAAAAATTCTTTTTTTCTAACTTTTATTCATAGTTTCTACAGATGCCAAAATGTTTTCATGCATTTGAAAAAACATGTAACATGCTATGAAAGAATTGGAAACATGTGCCCGGAAGTATTAATTCATACTTCCAAAATAATAACTATGGGTTTGATTGGAATCGTTAAGCAAATAAATGAAACACTTTCTTTTTCGGTGGGGGAGGGATACTCCTGCATGCGAAAAATACCTTAATGTTTTAAAACAAATAAAATGTTCTAAAATATGCAAAAATAACCATTTTATTCTTCAACCATTAATTTCAGTATTTCAAGTATTAGCTATAAAATTCATCTTTTGTACTAAGCAAATTGTTATTTCCTTTTATATTGTTCAGTATCATATATAAACGATTTTTAATTTACCCTGCTTAGAAGGCAATGTGAGAGTTCTGATGCTTTTATTATATTTTATATTCATGAAGTTCATATTTCTATATGCATATAACAATTTATTACTAAATAAAAGGATTTGTGCATATATGGCCCCGTACAGAGAAAATTTAATATCTTTTCGAAGGCATGTGGTATTTTGTATGCGTTCCAGAATAAGACGGAAAAAAATAGTCCAGCCCTCACAATTGTTAAAGTATAAAAAAAAACAACTTTGAAATTCCCAATAGCAAAACTTATTTTTTCCCAAGAAAATAAAAGCCTTATATTTAAAAAAAGTATATTTAGAATGGTATTTTTATCCCAAAAATTTGAAGCCTCAGGCAGATACGAAGAATAAAAGTAGAAACAACCAGCAAAAGATAGAGAACCTGTAATAAAAGAGATATTTTTATGTTTCACAAATTTTTAACGTATCCTCTCGCTCACGCCATTGTGCCATAGTAATGCAGCACATCCGTGTAAATTGGAATCTTAACAATAACACATAGGATGGAATGTGAGAATATGAGTGGGACTTATTTTGTCAATTTGATGTATTTTATCTATTCCCACCGAGTTCCATTGAAATAAAATCTGCTGATAGCAGTCGCATACAAAATATGTAAAGGTGGAAAATGTTACAAAATGTGATTTTTAACCTATTTGTAGCAGAAAACTCTTCGCGCGACGCAGAACCATTTTGAATACACACTACATCAGACATAAAATTACGTTGTTTCAAGTATAGAATGATATATTTGTAGTCCGCTGTCAGAAATCTCTTTAGAAATCACTTTAGAAATTTGTGATCAAATGGTGAAGATGCTTTTTATCTCACACGGTGCACCCACATTTGCTTCATGTAACAGATGCGTGGCCACATCATATGGTTCTTTGAATTAATTTTATGAATAAACAAGAAATGATTTATTTGTACATCAGACTGAAAAGGACATATAGTGGGTTAGAGCAGAGATTAGCCGCGTTATGAAGAATATCATTTCATTAATAAAAGCCAACCACGATTGGTAATCTTCTGCTTCCTGAAGAGCATTACGGACACATGTGTCAAGCAAACTGCATCATTTTGCAGATTGTAGAATTTGGCATACCCACAAGGCGTTGAACTTTCATAGCATTTGCCAATTCGATCTTCGCCTGTCATCTGGTAAATTTTGCAATAATCTGAAGATGAAAGAAGAAAGACGAAATTGATCACATGTGCTACGAGTCTCTTCAATTATAGGTATTAAATCATGTTTAGCTTGCACTGAACACGAATTTCGTCGTATTTTGAGATAGGCACGTTGTACCTCTACTGAAATTTATCCATTCAGATAATAAACTTTTACCATTATGCTTCGATGGTACATTGTAAAAGGCATGCTGTTGAAATGAAAGAGGAAGATATCAAGACACAGTATTCAAGGCCTTTTTTTTCGCTTTGGACGATGGCATCTGTTATGATGGACCTTTCTTCAGTATTGGAAATCTTCGTATCTGCGTATCTTCGTTGTTCAGGAGAGATTTTGTAGACGAGAGTTAGGACAGATGACAACATCATTGAAAAAAAAGAATAATTTTCTTAGGATTATCATGATTGTTGTTTTCACTTATATGTCTGTTTTCACTTTCAGTGCGTCATTTCTCGCTCTAAAAATATAATTTCAACTAGATTTTCAGTTTATTTATTATGAATATCATTCCTTCGAAAAAGCAGATATTTCAATTAAAAATATCAAAATTTAGTTATTGTAATCATAACTGCTAGAATTGGGCTTTCATTTTTCAGATTATTCGTGAACGACGCATACCTTTTAATGCATCATTCAAATTTTGTATGTTCCTTTCAACTCCATGTACTTAAATGTTAGGGAGTCATATTTCCATTTAAAAATTTATTTATAACAATATTGTGCATTCTATTTCTGTTCCATCTATTATTCAAATATATCTTCTAAAGATGCATAATTTTATTATATAATATACAGGGTAGTTATAATTAAACTTCCCCTATAAATATCATCATACAGCGCAAACGGGTTAACGGAGTGCAACGAAATTTGGTATATAGACTATACACGAGATGTACTCACGGAATTTCGAGAAAAAAATTAGTTCCAAAATTTTCCACCAGTAGGCGCTGTTTCCAGAAAAATATTAACACGATAAATGATGAAGACGGAATAGAGAAATGATATTAACATTTATTTACTAGTTTCTGATCATATTGTCCTCGAACAACATTAAGTAGAGATAAGGAAAAAATAACATTACTCTGTTTGAGAAGAAAAAGTTCAGTTTGCAGAAATAAGAACAGATTAGAAGGAAATTGCACAAGAGAAGCAGTTGTTAATCGTGCCCAGGATGTTGTAGGGAAGGTGTTCCATGTGACCACCCTCATTCACCTGCAAAATTTCAAGTCGATGGACAGTGTGTTCAACAGTAGATCGTAACTCATAAGTTGTGATGCTTTGCACATGAAACGTTATGGAGTTCTTTAAGTCATTCAACTTCGAAACCAGATACCATCAACATTACAGCCGGAAACATGGACATAAAACATGACAAAGGCTGCAAATGTTCCTTACCTTAACTTGTTTTGCATAAAGTTTCCTCTTCTTCGCAAGCTTTTCCTAGATTTGACAGCTTTTACCGGTTTTACATTTTATTACTCATGTAAGTTTATTGTGTTAAATTAAATGTTTTTTTCGGAAAAGGCGCCCTCTGGTGGACATTTAAATCTCTCTCTCTCTTTCTCTCTTTTTTTTTTTCCTTTTTAAAATTCTGTGAGCGCAACTCGTGTATAGTCTATGCACCAAATTTCGCTGGAATCCATTCATCCGTTTGCGTTGTAGGATGCTGTTTACAGGGGATTTTAAATTTTAACCACCCTTTACATTATTGTTTATCTTCCCAGTTAAGAGCATGGCAAAAGCCATCATACGGTACTTGGTAATAATGTAAAAATTCAACGGCAGAATTAAAAGAAATAGTTAAATATCCTTCGAAAACTCTATAGGAAAAAGACAAAAAAAATATCTATTTCTATCTATCTAAATCTATTCTATTAATCTATTTCTATCTAACCCAATTCTACTAATCTATTTCTGTCATTTATTTCTGCGATAAAAAGTTTATTTAAGGCAATATGTTTTTTCTATATACCTTCCTTTAATTAAACATTTTTTCTATCAAAATTACGAAAATTTAAGTTTGAAATAAATTTCTTCTACATTATTCTGATAAAATGAAATAAATACAAAAGTGAAGTTGCTGAAACTACAGTAATTTGGTAAAATTTTAAATAAATACGGCTCATGAAATATTTCTAATAAACTTTAAAAATATATAGAATACACTAATTCAAAACTTATGTCAATTGAACAAATAAAGTAAAACGCAATTTAATATTTGAAAATGTTTGGTAAACATTTGGGTGTGTAACATGTAAATTTTATTAAAATAATTTTTTCGATATTAAATCCTTGAAAATTTATTAAACGGTTAACAAAATTGTTCTTTGTTGTTAATGTGAATGTGTTACATAATTTAAAAGCTAAGATAATTAATTATTCCGATTAAATTCATGAAATGCTCTTGTTTATAAGTTAAACTGAATATTAAAATCAATGCCATTGAAAGATAAAAGAAAAGCAAATTTCTGTCAATAAATAATATTACTTCTGTATACTCATGTAGTGTATTGACTAATACAACTTTATAGCTTTTTTTAGGATTTCTCCAATAACAATTTGTGAACTAGAAAGGAAATAAAATGTAATATTTAAAATTCCTGATCTTTGAGCAATATTCGTATAATTTTGCGAAAATTCCAAATTTTTTTCTCTTAAAGTAAAAAAAAAGAAAAAAGAGAGAGAGAGAGAGAGAGAGAGAAATACGCATAAAAATATAATTCTGTTTACTATAATTTTGAACATATTATTTTTTTTTAATTTTTGCCTGTATTTACAGTTTTTCTAAAAAAATAGTGCATAAATTAAATTAAATGATTTTTAAAAATTTCTTTGAACTTTCGCACGCAAATAAATATTTTCTGGATTCTTTTTCGAAATTTATAGACTGAACATAAAACTAAAAGCTGATAAGAGAATAGTATTTTTTGAAAAAGATGACAAAAATATTTCTGAACTAAAATATCAACAAAATAGGGTCGGAAATACAGTTGCAAGCATTTTTCGAATTCGCCTGATTTTGTTATTTCAGAAATTCTTTTTTTACTTTACTTTAATTTTTTTTTATTATTATTCTAAATATATATAAATTTTCATAGAATCGAAAGAACTCTACTTCTTTTTTAGAAAGGAAAAAAAAAACTATTTTTGTCGCACAATTCTTTTTTTTTTAAATAATTCCCTCGAGCCTCCTGGCATCCAACAAAGTAGCAAACTATTGATTGAAAAAATTAGCATGCAAGAGTTTAAAAAAACATCTTTATATAATTTTTTAGCAATTTAGTAAACAAATATCCAAATTGACGATACTTTGATGACATATTCTGCAACTAATTATCTACAGCTCGTTGTATGTGTGCTTATAGAATTCCCTAACGTATACAATAAAAACTTAATATTGCTAAGTTTAATTTTTCTGTTGTAATTTTTTTTTTATTTTTCTATTATCAATTTAGATTCTTAAAGTTAAAGATTTTTTATACCTGCAACATAAAATATCATTTTCCATAAATAACCGAATTTTTGCGGTTTATAGAATATCTGTAATTTTATATGCTAAACTGTGAAAAGACATATTTTTTGTATTGTTATTAAGGTTATTTATTTTATTTTTGTTATTTACTTTTCGCCTTTAGTGACGGAACGAATATTTAATTTTAATTAAGATGTAATTTCATGTGCATAATTTCGTCATTCTGTCAGACATTAAAACCATGGTGTTTTGATTATCTGATATATGATCTGCTTACGCATATTTTCCTATTGGAGACCAATTCCCTGTAATCATAACATTATTAAAAGCCTAAGCATTCGATTCATTTAACTTTTAAATTGTACCCCCTTTTTTATTCATCCTGTGAAGTACAAAGATAGGAAACATAATCTTTCGTCAACCTCCAACAGGGGAAGAAAAGCAGGCTATCAAATATTTGATTAAACAATAAAAACGATTTGATTTCAAACATGGTATTTTGAAATATACTTGCAAATATATTATAACAAAATTAATTAAATCGAGTTAAAAGAACTTTGCAGCAACTAAATTTGCATTATTGAGGAGATAATATTTCGGATTTTAAATTAATGTAAAAACCATTTTCTGCTGAAATATTTTCTGAAGTTATCGCTAAAAAAATCAAAATCCATATTAATTTTTAATTAATTAAAATCATCATGAACATTTAAAAAATATCGCTCCTATATTCTTGTCTCCACTCTCCAGATTATATGTTCCAAATTTATTGGCTCTAGTACAAGCGGTATTGTAAATAAAACACCAACAGACACATTCAACTTTATCATAAACATAAATTCATCGATGAAATCTTTTGCACAATTGACAGTTCGTAACTTTTTTTTTGGCTTTTTAATACTAGTAATAAATTTGATAAAGAATTTTACGAGAGAATCCTTAATGAATGTTATTCCATTTTCAGCAGATTGCTAAAAGTCTAAATAATTTTTACCCACTCAAGCCTAAATAATTATTTTTTAGTATAAAAAAAGAAAGTATTGAAAAGGCATGATTAGCGTTTAAAATTATTCCTTTTATTTAAATAAATTAACTAAATTTTTCATTTGTTCATTTGTATTAGGCTCCTACGGGAAATATGTAAAAAATAAATAAGAGCAAATCATGATTAGAAAAAAAAATGTTTGAAGTTAATAGAGAAGATTGTTTCAAAGGTAAGGGATTATTATATACTAGCCGCCTTTTGCGACCAGCCGGTTCACCAGTATTACCGCTCACTAAAATTTTCAATTAAATATTTTAAGTAACTGGTCTCTTAATAGATTCTCAAACAAAACAATTTTGATAGTTATACCAAACTTATACTGCTGTTTAGATCGTTTCTTTCAAGTTACTATATATATTTTGCTAATTTGTCGTCATTTCCGGTAAAACTTCAACTTTAATTTAAAGTGGAAATGATGAAATTCCAATTAATATAAAGATATTTTTAAATAAAACCATGTTTTTTATTTTATTTATCATCTTTATTGTTATTTATTTATTATTATTATTACTGAATATGAGTATTGAAAACAGAATCGCTCGGTATTTAAGTCTTATGTGAACTACAAAATAGTTTTCATAATTCATGTAATATCTAAATCAATAATTCAACAAAAATTCAGCATGAAATTCAGTTTTTAGTTTTGCTTTCAAAAAGATTGAAATGAAATCAATAATAATATTTTGTTCCGGCCTATAAATATATTTCAAAAATTATGAAGTCTAAATTTAATGCAGTAAGGTACCATATTCTGAGAAATATTCTGGACACACCAAATTTTAAATAAAGGAATGAATGTTTCTGCTTTCCACGATCAACTAAGACTTATTTATGAAGGTTTGAATGTTAAAAATTTAGAAAAACTCAACATTTTCATAATCTTAGTCCGATTACACTTGAGAAACCTGCGCGCTGATTGGCGTATTTTCTTTGAAACGATAGATGGAAAATCTAAAATTATCTTTTTTTTATTGAATAGTGATATTCTAATTTTCATAAATCAGTCAGTTTAAGAGATTGATTTAGTTGATTGGAAATGAACTCTTTTTATTTAAAATATTAGTGTTTCAAGAACATTTTGTTATTCGTAATTTCCACAGCAGAAGCTTAATGTAAAATCAAAAATTCGTTATTTATTAGAGCATTTATTGAATCAAGTTACATAAAATATAATCATTTTCCATTTAGAACGTTTTAGCAGATCTGTGACTTACTAAAGGTTTACAAAATAGCTGTGTGGCCCTGATTTGAATGGATATTCTGTTCATATTAAACAAAATTTGCCTTAAAATAATTTATTGGATTAATAATATAGAGAGTGTAAAAGATCATAAAATAATTTTTCTTGTATTTATTTTTTAGAAAAAAATAATACTCCTTATTTGTTTCATTTCCTACAGACGATTTCATTTCCAAAAAGATTTAATTTATTTTTAATTGGAGCTTTAATCAATGTGATGGCAACACTTTGCAAAAAGCTAATTTTTTCCCATGAATGCGAAACGTGCTCGTGCAGCTTAAATTTTATTTTTATTTTGTACGAAAAAAATTGCTGAAAAATATAATTAAAATATTTATTTAAAAATTCATTAAAAATAGAAATTTAATTTTAAGATTAAAACATTAGTATCATTTAAAAGATAAATTTTTGATCTTTAACTTCATGTAAATATCTTTTTTGTGCGGTAATATTTTCGGAAGTCATAGCAGAAACACGTCAAAATTTCGCTTCTTTTTTAAATAAATAAAATTCTATTTAAAAATTCGAAAAAATAACCCCCAGGTGCACATTCCTGGCCTCCAAGGTATACACGTGCCAAATTTGGTAGCTGTAGGTTGAATTATCTGGCCTGTAGAGCGCCAACATACACACACACACACATTGAGCTTTATTATAAGTATAGATTAATTTTATACTTCAAGAATAATGGAAATAATATAATACATCTGAATAATGATGAATTCATAACAATGATTCTTAACATAAATTTCATATTAATAAAGGCAGAAAGATAAATTTTTGCAACAATATTTATTGAGAAATTTTATTTTAATGAGACATGTTTGGCATGAAACATGATTTTATTCATTACTATGAAATTGATCAAATAAAAAAATATAGTTACAGTCTGAATGCAATTAGATAACTGTAATCATTTCAAAGTATAATTTTATTTTTATATATACTTTTATTATTATACACATATTTAAATCTATATTTCGTATAGATTTTTTTATAATATTGAACTGATAGCAGTTTTGACGTTTGAAAATTGATAAAGTTGATAAATTTGATTATTTCAGAAAAAAATAAATATAAATGTTATATCTATTTTTGAGTGTTTTTACAACATCGTAAATGGAAATATCTATAACGAAATATATATATATATATATATATATATATATATATGTGTGTGTGTGTGTGTAATAATAATATTCTCAAGCGTTTGCTCAAGAATATTCCTATTGCATTTATATGTTTTGCAAAATGTAAAATTGCAAAAAAAAAAAAAAAAAAAAAAATTCTAAATAGTACTTAGCTTACTTAAATTAAAAGTAATTTCTCCGAACAACATTAAAAAAATTTTAATCCCTTCAGTAGTAATAAAAAAAATCCTGTATTTATATAAAAAAAACGTAAAAATTGTTTTTAATTTTAATTAAAATGCGATTAGAATGCGAAATTAAAAGATGTTTTATGAACTTCATTATTTGTTTCATATTTAAATTCTTATGTTATTTTAATTAAAACTATTTCTTTAAAAAAATGCTGATTTTTTATTTTTACATCTTTAATATCTGTGAGACAAAAAAAAAATGTACTAAAGATCCGTATTTAGAAAAAATGAGACCCTTGCACATGCGATTTTTTTTTTATCTGCGGAACTTTAGAAAAAAAAAAACTGTAAATAATTCTTAAAATAGACTTACTTTCAAGTTTAATCAAGTCGCTTTTTTATTGTCTTAAAAAAACTTTAGTAAGTGTAATGTTACAATGATATTAAGATTAAGGATTTTCATTTTGCCATTCTTTGAGTTATTTATAATTAATTAAAAGTTTTGCGAAATAACTTTAATGTACTGTTGAAATATTCATAAATAAATTTTACAATAGTAAAATTATTTTTATGTCATTCCATAGAGGTTCCACTCAGTTTTAAATTTACGACATACAAACGAATGCACGAAATTAAAATAATTTAAAAAGGAATTTCGTAATCTTTTATTTTTTACATTAATTACGGACAACGAAAAGGTGAAAAACGTCAAATAAAAGGAAAACTAATTATAAAATTCAAAATAGGAAAAAGGTTTATAAAATAAAAGAAACTAAATAACAGACTTTAAAATCACGGAGAAATTCATAAATAACTCAAAGCTTAATTTAATATTAATAATTTAAATTTGAAATTCAATGCTAGCGATAAAAGCATTATAAATTATTGTGATTAAAGCTTATGTGGAAACTTGGGTGACAGAAACGAATAGGAAACTGAGAAAAATTTATTGTGAAACAGGGTTACTTTTATTTAATTATTATTTAAATACTCTTTAATAACATTCTCTTTTGTAAATAAATAATTATAAAATTTTATTAATCCGTGAAAAGAAGTAGAAAATTTTGCTTTATTTTGTAACTCTTTCTCAAGGATGATGTAACTCTTTATTAATAGATGTTTTTCTGCCTCTAGACGTATATAGTTATTTCCATTTTAATAAGCATAAATTCATTCGATAATTATTTTCACTCTTGCAATTTTCTGTAGTCTTACAAACCACATTCTAAATAGTATCATTCTTTTGTCCCTTTATATCATCAAATGTGTTGCAATAGGGTAATCTATAGCAGCTGATATCTGATCTATGTCACATTAGATCTTTCAATGAAGGAAGAACACATTCTTGATTTTCAGTGCAAATAGGTGTTTTAATTGGATATTTCAAAATTCGTCCTGATCATTGTTAATTTTCAAGTATTAAATCAGACTGAAAGGTATCAACCTACATCTCCTTACTTTTCACAAAAAAAGTAGTTTTAAACATGTGCTGCCAACTGGGCAACTAAAATATTACGTGTAGTCTCGTTTTCAGCATCCTCCCTATCCTAGTTAACCTCGAGGGAGATGACCAGTGAGGCCTGGTGACCATTAACTCTAAGTTCGAAAGATCTTATCTTCTTATCCCGTCCCTGATGTAGGTCCATCACTCTGGCCTTTTTTCACATGGGCCGTGGCAAGACGTCTTTTTGCAGTAGCAGGATATCGCCAACTTGGACGTTAATGGGACTGTTCCGGATTTCGGCATGAAATGTTAATTTGTAGGTATTAAGTTAGACTTAAAGATATCGACCGCCATCTCTTTATTTTTCTCAAAAATCTAATTTTAAACAGGCGCTGCCAAATGAGAAACTAAAATATTATATGTAACTAGTCCCCAATATCCTCCCCACCCGTGTCAACTCCAATGGATTCGACTAGAGTAATCGGGAGGCTTACTTTTCGACCATTAAATCTCAGTTCCTGATGTAGATCCATCACTTTGGCTTTCTTTCACACGTGCCGTGGTCTTACGTCTTCTTGCAGGGCCACGATATCGCCAACTGGGAAGTTAACGGGACTGCCCTGATTTTAAACTTTGATGAACAGATCGCAATTGAAGTAAGTATTTCTTTAGACTGAAGATCTAAAGGTCTCTGATTTTCCCTCTGATTTTGACACCAAATTTTAATGTGTAGGTATTAAATTAGACTGAAATGTATCAACCGACATCTCTTTGTTTTCCAAAATATAATTTTAAACAGGTGCTTCCACTGGGTAACTAAAATATTATATACAATATTGTTTCCAAAAATCCTCATGGAGGATAAAAAATATTATTTTAAAAATGCAACTTTTTTTCCACTAAAATCCCTACGCATTTAAATTTCAGACATAAAAAAAAGTGCTTATTTAAGTGTCATCTACTTTTTAATCCCAAAATAAATGTTAACAAGGTTCTGTTGCAAATAAGCTATGGCGAAATTCAGATACAATTTAAAGCACTTGAAAGCGTCTCGAATAATAAGGAATTTCGAACATCGCACTTATGCCACAAAACCCTGAGATTGTTTGAAGCGTTACCGAACGTTAACGCCAAATTTGCCCGTCAAGAATACTTAAGAAAACGAAAGTGTTGGAAAGAAAATAAAGCAGAATGTTTTTCCCCTGCTTCTTCTTTTTTTTTATTCTACTTTATTCTCCCTTCCTATTCTTTTTGAAGATGACGACTTCGGAAAATGAATGCGAACGCTCGACTGTCGTAATTAAAAGCTGTCAGCGGCTCTCATTTTCTTTTCGTTAACATCTAATGTTTATTGGTATAGCGTTTGGCATAGCAAAATAACTGAAAGTTCGAGTTCATTCCATCGATTTCGATGAATTTCTTTTCTTTTCGCGGAAAAAATCATTTGCGTTGAAATGTTTGTTAAAAGAATGATTGAATAATTAATAAAAGGAATTTTAAGACAGGAAAAGTTTAATTATGTCATGTCTTAAGAAAAGTCACAAATGAATCAGAAATCTGCAAAGAAAAAATAACATCTTTTGATCATAAAAATCGTGGTAAAAAAAAATCTTGTTTATTTTAAAACTAGTTCCAAGAATGCAGACATTTTTTGATGACAATAACACATCATAGAAAAGATATGACTATGTCATATTGCATCCCTAGTTGTATCACATCATGCTTAAATCATACCAAAGAACAAACGAGCAAAACTAAACGAATTTTATCCTATATCAATTATTTAAGTGTAGAAGTGGCAAACATTTGCTTTTATCGTTTCATCCGGCCGCGGTGGCCTGGTGGTAAGGTCTCGGCTTCGGAACCGGAGGGTTTCATGTTCGAGTCCCGATTCCACCGAAGAACCGTCGTGTAAGGGGGTCTGTTGCACGTTAAATCCGTCCTGACCAAACGTCCTCCCCCTGGTGTGGTGTGGTGTGGAGGGGGGTGCCAGCTCAGGTGTCGTCCTCGTCATCTGACCGCGGTTCAAAATTACGAGGTCCGTCCCGAAATAGCCCAAGTGTTGCTTCAAACGGGACGTTAATAAAACTAAACCTTTCTTTCCAAACACTTCCATTCTCAATCATTATTTTTGATAGTGTGTGAACTATCGAAAAATTATTTTCATCAAACTCTAAATTTGATGATCAACAAATTTTTGCTCATCTAGTATAATACGAGAATTCATAAACTCGGTTTTTATTAAAACTTCTAGTTTTTGCCGTTGAAGCTACCTCAGGGGTGCACATAAACAAGGGGGGGGATGATTTTTTTATAAACTTGTAGTTCCATTTTTTTCTCAGTTTCTTTTTTTCAAAATTAAACTGATGTCGAAATTTATATTTCTCTGCTAATTCAAATATCAACTTTTTTAGACCTGTAACTATAATTCTAAAAAGAAAAGATTCAAATGTAAGAATTCGCTTAACCGGTTCTTGTTCCAATTCTTTGGACAGATCTTTCGGCATGCCATCGTTGACGTGCAAATATAACTCTTGGATATGATGCCGAAGAATCAGTATACTAATTACATATTGTCTATGAGTCTCTTCAAATTTTATTTCACTTTTGCGTAATTTGCTAAACTCATTAACCATATGATCTTGCTGCAAATTTCTTTTAATATTTTGAGAGCTATAATAGATAAATTAAAACGTAATTTCTTGAATATGCTAAGCATTAGCACAAAAATACAATAGTTGCTTAATTTGCGCCCAAATTCTTACTGATAGTTAAATTGTAATTTTTCCTAATTAAAATCAAACGATTCTGATGGAATATTCCAATTTACCAATATATGAATTGTTTGTTTAGCCGAGTATAAATTATAAAGGAATAGCACATCAAGGCGCTGCTTTAATTAAGTATCTTTCTAATTACTGCAAAATTGAATATGAAAAAGTATTAGGCACCGACGAATTATGTATCTATTATAAAAATTAATAATATACTTAGAAAATTATAGAGACCAAAGAAGGCTTTTTTTTTTTACTTTAATCACTTACTTTGTTAATGAGTGCTTTAGAAAACGAAATTTTTTGTCGCTTATGATCAGTTGGAAACAATATGATTGATTCAACAGTATATCACACTATCACCGAAAAGCTATTTTTGGCGCTTTGTTGGTAATAGTTTCAGTATAGACAGTGATATGACTTAAGCCATCTTCCCATATGTATGCCTATTATCTAAATAAAAATAAGTACTTTATTTTATGTATCATTTCATTTTACATAAATGAGATATTTAGTTCTTATCATCTCTTCAATTGATTGTCTTTTCTTCCTTTGTTATCAAAGAACTTAATACTTCACTCAAGTGATGACTACGAAGAAAAGCAAAATGATCAACAGGGTGACTCAAAATTACGTCACCCAGTTATCATTCACGTCGCCGAAAGAAAAGACCTATCAACTGTTTCGCTCTTCTTTAGTGGACACTAGATTTTTCCATCTCGAATAAAATGATGCAACAAAGAAGAGAAGTCTAACTATGTGTACATGGCTAAACGATCAAATTATTCTTATTATTAAGTCACTGGAAGCAGATAAGAACTGCTTTTTCTATGATAGCTTGTAGAGTATGGAAACGACATGTATATTGTCCTTTAATTCCTATCGTCAATACCATATAATCGTAAGTTCAAGGACGTGGACCTATAGTAATATAATTTTCATTTGTATCAGCTGATGCATGTAGGGCAATATTTATGGAATAAAATCTGTGCTAACAATAAGGTCTTAATTTAAACTTATTTCTTAGTTATTTTCTATTGAGAATAATCAATGCATAATCATTTGAAGGAAAAAATTAAACTTTTGTGGAACACTTTGACCAGGGTTTTAGATAATTGTGAGCATACATAAGATTTTTACAAAATACCTATTCAAATATAGCACGCAACTTCTTCTTTTATATATATTTTTGTTAGTGTAAAACAACTTATTGTATAAGTAAATATTTAGATTTCTGTGTCATCCGTCTACATATTTAAAAGATAATAAAACTTTACTAACAGTTTCTAACTTCACTCAGACCAATAAAATAATCACTTAATTGTTCTGAATTCAAATTATAACATTGTTATAAATGATGAATTTTTTAACAAATAATTTCATTATAGTAAATTTTTGCTAAGTTAAATCCTTTGAAGAGAGTTGCTTCAATTCATTTTAACATCCATTTTAGATCTTGCAGAACAAAGAAGGATTTGCAATTTTTTGGTATTTTGTGAACAATCAAATATTGAACTATTTATTAAGGCATGGATAAATGTTTTCTACATAACTATAACACAATGTAAACTGACTCCAATAAAACATTTCTTTATTTGTTTTGGATACTTCACTTCTGTGAATTATGCAGAACTGTTTATACTGTATTTATAGCAATTGCCATTTATTTTCTCATAGATGTAAAGCAACCTGTTAGAATCAGACGCGGAACAATTTCTTTGAAAAAATTCGCTCTTTTCAACTCATATGAATATGGCAACAGTAAATAGTTGAAATTCACAATCTTACTAAGAGTCGTCGATGCACTTTTCATTAGCAAAATTAATGTCATGTTATTTGGAAAGCTAATTCTCATTGGAATGACGTTAACATAATTATTAATATCCTTAAATTGTGATTTTCGGCAAACGAATAAATTAATCAAAATGCAGATAATCAGCAGATGATTAAATCTGCTTAAGTTACTGTAGATATAATTTCTCTTTCTCGTGGGTTCTAATCAATTTACACAATTCTTACTTGTGCTGTCAGTAGGCATAGAAACTCAATTAATCATAATTATTTCATGTTTTATAAATTAATATGATACAAGAAGAACAAAGACTTGACGAAAGGAATTACATGTTAATTAAGTCATCCATAGTTTCAAAATATAATGTAGAATACTGTACTGGATTTAGTTGAATTTGTCAATTACTTTATTGTACATAATCGAAATTTACAGGTTTCAATACAAATGAGCAAACGTGGGCATTTGTTATGGGGGTTGAAATTTTCATGTTCAAAATTACATAATCAAATTGTAATATACATAATCAAAATTTACAATTTTCACTTAATACAAGTGAGAAAATGTGAGCATTTGTTATGTGGGACGAATTGTTCATAACTCTATTTAGGTTGCAGCAATGGTGTAAGTTTCTATCTAGTAAGTCTTACAACAAGCGTTTAATAGGATATTAACACTTAATACATGGAATGATACATTGTTATTTTAATAATACATTGTTATTGACAATGTATTAATACACTGAAGATTTTGAACAAATTCTTTTAATTGAGGTTAATACAAATATATTTCATTGAGAGAAGGATAATAAATAGATCAGGAACTATATTTAGGAATTCTAATCTAACTCCTATGCATTAAACTAATGCATTAGAGGAAAAGATAACGTATGCATTATTGGATTTTAGCAACATCTAGATGCAGTTGTCAAACATCATGTTTAACAGGATATTGACACTTAATATATTAAATAATGCATTGCTATTTCATTAATACATTGTTTTTGACAATGCATTAATACATTGAAATTTTTGATAAAACTTATTTCAATTGAGGTTAATAAAAATATATTTCATTGGGACTAGGATAATAAATAGATAAGCAATTACAATTAGAAATTCTAATCAATACATTAAACTAATACATTAGTGAAAAGATAAAGTCGGAATTATTGAATTATACAAATTGTCTAAACATCATTCTTCTAGAGAAAAAAAGAGTTCAAAATGAAAATATTTCTACATAGAAAATAAATCATTTTGTTATTTCTGTTTCATAAAATCTCTTTAATATAATAAGCAACATCATTCTCAAATAATCCGATTTATTTTTAAATTTATTTCAATTCCGCTAAAAATATGAGTTTTCAACTAAAACAAAAGTTAATTATCTCATGAAAATAAGTTGTATGTATTTTGTTATTTATTAATCGTATGTATATGTGTTAACATCCTTAGAAGGAAAAGATTTGTAAAAAAATATGTGTATCATGTGTTTCCCTTAACTATATATTTCTTTTAAACAAATATAAATTATCGGTAAACAATTTTATAGGAAAAATATTTTTTCAATGCTAATATATTGTGAAATTGTAACGGTAATACAGATAAATGGAAATCATCTACCATTTTATGGATTTCAAATTCGGTCTGTGCCTAAAAATCTATAATTTATCATTCAAATTGTTATTCATTGCCTTGCAGACTACAAGTAATGCAATAATTATTTTTTTTTAAAAAAATGAAGCATTAATTTTTTTTATCTATAAAGCTTTCCAGAAACTACTGCGTTAAATTTTATTCCTTATAGTACATAACTAGATCAATATATATAAATTTATTTCACATACTTATATGATTATATCTTATACTCATAAATACTGATGTCAAATTTTTTAAATAAAATAGCTCATACAAATAGGATTTATAAATGCTATTAAAATAAGTTATAAGTAATAAAATAAGTAATAATTTAGTAATAACTTATTTTATTAAATAAGTAAATAGTAAGTTTAAAGTAGTTTGAGGTTACAAACCATAATTACAAAATTATTTGAATTTATCTCATAGTATAAATATCCAATTGTAGTAAAAGTCTATACTGCCAACTTATACCCATTAGATCATTATTGGTAAAGCCTAATAGAAAGTCGTAAATTTTTGTAGAAAGAAATAGCATAAAATAGCAAATTCTTATATGAATTATTTTTATCTATACTTATAATAAAGCTCAATGCGTGTGTGCGTGTGTGTGTGTGTTGGCGCTCTATAGACCAGACCATTTAACTTACAGCTACCAAATTTGGCACGTGTATACCTTAAAGGCCGGGAAAGTGCACCTGGGGGTTACTTTTTCGAATTTTTAATTAGAATTATATTTAATTAAAAATTAAGCGGAATTTTGGCGTGTTTCTGCTATAACTTCCGAAAATATTATAACACCAAAAAGATTTTTACATGAAGTTAAAGATCAAAAATTTATCTTTTAAATTATACCAATGTTTTAACCTTAAAATTAAATTTCTATTTTTAATGAATTTTTAAATAAATATTTTAGCTATATTTTTCAAAATTTTTTTCGTACAAAATAAAAATAAAATTTAAGCTGCACGACCACGTTAAAAACAAATAAGAAGTATTAATTTTTCTAAAAAAAAATCAAGAAAAATTATTTTATGATCTTTTGCACTCTCTATATTATTAATCCAATAAATCAGTTTTATTTTAAGGCAAGTTTTGTTTAATATGAAAAGGATATCCATTCAAATCAGGGCCACACAGCTAATTTGTAAAGCTTTAGTAAGAGACAGATCTGCTAAAATGGTCTAAATGGAAAATGATTATATTTTATGTAACTTGATTCAATAAATGCTCTAATAAATAACGAATTTTTGATTTTACATAAAGCTTCTGCTGTGGAAATCCCAATTAACAAAATGTTCTTGAAACACTAATATTTTAAATAAAAAGAGTTAATTTCCAATCAACTAAATCAATTATTTAAACTGACTGATTAAGGAATATTTGAATATCGCTATTCAATAAAAATAGGATAATTTTAGATTTTCCATCGATCGTTTCAAAGAAAATGCCAATCAGCGCGCAGGTTTCTCAAGATTAATTGGCGTAAGATTATGAAAATGTTGAGTTTTTCTAAATTTTTAACATTCAAAACTTCACAAATAAGTCTTAGTTGATCGTGGAAAATAGAAACATTCATTCATTTATTTAAGATTTGGCGTGTCCAGAATATTTCTCAGAATATGATACCTTACTGTATTAAATTTAGACTTCATAATTTTTGAAATATATTTATAATCAGGAACAATATATTATTATTGATTTCATTTCAATCCTTTTGAAAGCAAAACTAAAAACTGAATTTTATGCTGAATCTGAGAAGTTTTTGTTGAATTATTCTTTGAGATATTACATAAATTATGAAAAATATTTTGTAGTTCACATAAGACTTAAATATCGAGCGATTCTGTTTGCAATACTCATATTCAATAATAATAATAATAAATAACGATGATAAATAAAATAAAACGCTTGGTTTTATTAAAAAATATCTTTATATTAATTGCAATTTCATCATTTCCACTTTAAATTAAAGTTGAAGTTTTACCGGAAATGACAACAAATTAGCAAAATATATATAGTAAATTGAACGAATCGATCTAAACAACAGTATAAGTTTGGTATGACTATCAAAATTGAAAGATTAAAACTGTTTTGTTTGAGAATCTATTAAGAAACCAGTTGCTTAAAATATTTAATTGAAAATTGTAGCGAGCGGTAATACTGGCGAACTGGCTGGTCGCCAAAGGCGGCTAGTAAACAATAATAAATAGATTTTTGGAGATTAAAATATATATTTAATTATCATTCATATACAATAATAAAACGAATTTCATTTGGCGGTACAAAATATATTTTATACTCATTCAAATAGAATAGTAAAACGAATTCCGTTTGGAGATTAAAAGTGTATGTAATACTCATTAATATACCTTAATAAACCGAATTTCATTCGGCGATTAAAAAATATATTCAATAATCATTCGTATATAATAATCTTAAATGATTTATCAATTTTTATACATGAATGGACATACAAAAACATTTCCACTGTTTTCGAAATATTTCCAGATCTTCATCAAATAAATAATTTAGGTTATTAACTTCCTTTCTAAGTTCAAGGTGTTAATTTAGCTGAAAGGTGCTGTTTAAGATGTAAGTGTTAATGTATAATTTATTAGACGTTATTTAAATGAAAACAGAATCACGAAAGAGCTTTTAAGTACTTTTTGATAGCTTGTTATGTTTGTATATGCATCAAACCCATTGGTGTTATTTGTTCATTCTCTTTAAGCTAATTTTCATTAATATTATTACTTGAGCACATTCACTATACCGTAATTAATGCAAGTTAGTATTTAATTTAGTTTTAGACATATACATACGCATGTATGTAATTAATTACATATATTTATAATCCATTTATAAATCAGCATACTTCTGTCTGTGGAATTCATAGATTAGATTATTGAAAGATATATTAGCCATTTGAATTTATAAAGATTACGCTTCAGTTAAAGAAATCGATTAATCGTAACACGCATATATTCGAATGCTATATTAAAGCTTTTATTTCAGATGTAAAGATAACAATGATAAATAAAATAAGTTCATATAACTACCATGTACAAAATGATTAACTTGCATAAAAATTAAATTAATTCTTTCTGGAAAAATAGTCTGATAAGAACCAATTTTTGATGTTCAAATTAAATATGCAAGAACTGATGATATTGAAAATGGAAGCAAATTTGGATATATATTTTTCATCCAATACAGCATATTTCAAGAGTTAACATAGCTAAAAATATAAATGTCTATAGACACATACAGAAACGTAATGTGGTAGAAGTTCCGAGGCAATTTAAAATTAAATAAAGCTTCTAGTCTGCTTGGAGAAGATGGTGGATTTTTTCTTTATCGAAATCAGAAATCTAAAACGATATTAGGAATTTACTATATTTAATTTTACGACACTGATATATACGAATCATGAATAGAAATAATGAATTTAAAGTATTCATATTCTTAATATTAATTATTATTTAATCACTTGAATTAAAACTTCCGAATTGTTCTGATCTAATATCTGTACATTTAACTATGTCTTTTTGATGTACATTGATCCAACATTGATATTGTAAATGCGTATCAAATTTTCAGCCAAATCGAACTGGAGATTAACTGTCTGTGGATTTGTACTTTCAGAAACATGCGAACACGATAACAAAAAAAAAAAAAAAACGCGATAACTTAAATATATCCACATTAATAAATGATTTTTATGATAATTGTTCTATTTCAAATTTTGGGTCTATTCTGCTGAGAAAAAGTCTTTAAACACAAATTCGATAATCGGATACTAATAACCGTATGCCAGGGATTAATCGCCAAAACACTTGCCAAGGATGACACGGTAGATGCAGTAAAAATCGAAATTCACGACAAATATTAATATTTCTGGCTATTGTATACCAGTACCAAGCAATGCGTTTTCTACCTTATTCAGGATCGATAAAATTTTGCAGAGGGTTGGGGATAACCCCTTTATTAGAAAGTATGCGAAAAAGTTTTGAGGAAATCACTCACTTTGGTTTCTTTTTATTTATCAAAGACATGTTATATTTTAAGGCAGAAATATAAGGAGTAGCCGGAGGGGAATTCTCGATAGTTAGTAAAATTAATCCGATACTACTTTCCAGAGATACATTATGAAATTACACCTTCTCCTAAAACGAATTATATATTAATTTCTTTTTCTATATTGGGCTGCAACGTGAATTCGTATTATGAATACAAATATTATGAAATGTTTTCACAATATGTTGTACCATTTGAATCAGGAGCAAATCTGGCAGACAGTTTGAACCTCTCAGAGAGAAGTACTAAGTAATAAAGCTGATTAAAAAGAGCAGATTATAGCAAAAATTATATTTTTGTGCATATATTTTCCTTTTACATATGCAGTACATTGAAAAAAAAATGAAATGATTTTAAAACTCTTCTAAGAATTATAACGGGATGAAATTTTACGTAGACATGCTTCCATTTTCATCGATTTTTAATTTCATTTCAGTATTGCATTCATAAAATATAATGCCTACCTGGGATATGCAAATATGTCCCCATTTTCAAGCATGGAAGAATCATTTAATTTAATTGAAATATTTCCTTCTTTTCAGTTATCACAAATATAATTGCAATAGTAGTGCAATTCATTTTGAGATAATATAAAGGAATTTTGTGCAAAATATGTTTTAGAAACTCTAAAGGTTTCATTAAAATTTAATAAAATTTCGTAATATATTGTTTAAAACAAGCAAGTCCTGGTTTCAGTTTAATCTTAATTTAAATCAGTTCTGTTGAGTAAAGGATCAAATAGAATTTCTCAATTCAATTTGCATAATAAGTTTTTTTTCCTTCGTCAAATACTAGTCTGTTGGAATAAAAATAAATTCCGTGGAAAGAATAAAAAAAACCAGCCAAATAAAACTAAAATTTCAGTATG
The DNA here is from genome assembly GCA_026543865.1 of Argiope aurantia. Classification (NCBI taxonomy): domain Eukaryota; kingdom Metazoa; phylum Arthropoda; class Arachnida; order Araneae; family Araneidae; genus Argiope; species Argiope aurantia. The sequence goes on from JAPMOR010070900.1 coordinate 124,036, forward strand.
TTATTCAAAATGTGTTATGAAAGTAAAAGAAGAAAAAAAACCGGGCGTCCTGGCATAGGGGTAGCGCGTCTTTCTCGTGATCTGGGCGTCCCGGGTTCGAGTCCCGGTTTGGGCATGGTTGTTCTTTCGTTGTTCTATCTGTGAGATGTGTGAATGTGCCCTCCTGTAAAAAGGGGTTGTGCAAGCGAATGAGTGATGTGTGAGTAGCTAAGTCGTACTCTTGGCCCTAGTTGGCGCTACTATAGAAACAAGAGACGCACCCCCTCAGGCTTAAATTCGGCTATCTCTGACGGCGAGGCTTGTCCGTGACAAATGCCATAATTACAAAGAAGAAAAAAATAATTGATATAGTTTAATGGAAATCTCTTGATAATTTTGTTTACTTTATAGTTCTTTAGCATAATGCATTAATTAAATCAGTATTTGCATATTTTTGACTACAGTTAGTGTCAATTGTATTAACAATTCATAATTGATTTGTAGTATGACACTTATTTTTTTATACTGTGATACTCGAAATAAAAGGATTCAAAGAACTCTTTTCCTGTTTTGGTATTTTACTATTTTTCTCTTTCTTTCATTTCTCAATATTCTAAAATTTTTAAGACCAAAATTTAAAGATTTTATCACAACAAGAATTCTACAGTAGCTTAATAATTTTAATTACCATCGCCTGCATATTATATATTCAAATAAATATCTTGATTAATCTATTTTATATTGAAATTTATCTCAGTTTACCACAAGAATCCTTTCTTCATTCCTACGATTTACATTTTAAACTTGCAATTGAAAAGCACGGCTATTTTCTAAGTCTATTTAGGCCTACTTGATGCAATTAATTTCAATATTGTAACTTTTCACCTTTCTTTCAAAACCGTTCAAGCGTCCTAATCCTAAACAGCAGCAGTAGCACAGCCCAGTGTTCTTGCGTAGAGCAATCGTTAGCAACTTCCCTCTTTACAATTGCAAATTAGATGAAAGCTGTTAGCAGGAAGGCGAGTTCCCATATCTTAATTTAGGTAACAGAATTCATGCAGCTTGGTTTTAAAATCTGGTTAGTAAGCTCACCCGGGCTTAACTCGAGGTTAACGTGCATAAGTAGGCTCCCTTGGTCTGGCCTCCGTGTCTAATTAAGCGCAGAAGAGTATGGACTGAATCTGAAGATCGTATTTAGTGTTTATTTTTAGATAAGTAATTATTTTAGGTGCTGTCCAATTAAATTGCTTATATGGTTAATTTTTGAACTAAAAAGATTTGATATATAGAGACGACTACAAGACATCTTTCGCTATTTCAATATTAGGGGAATAATTTCGGTTTTAAAACTGGTGACTTTTATAGCAATTTTTGTAAACCTTAATTTCACACATTCTATCAAATATGCTTTGAATAACAATTAATCTAAAAAAATATATATCAAAGAAGAATAAAATTATTTATCTATAGTCTTCCGTTTTCTAAATAACTACCTGATTACAAATTTTTATAATATTGGGAAAAGTAAATATATATATATATATATATATATATATATATATATATATATATATAATGTTTTAGCTAATAGTATGACAAAGCAAAACTTCATTTATAAACTTATAAAAGCAGTCTTTTATATGTTTTAATAATAAAAAGCGAAGTAATTTTGCCCAAAATCTTTGATCAGGATTTATCAATTTATGCGACCTTTTAGCTATTTGAAGGTCAATGTTATTCTTAGAATATTTATCGGATAACAATAATATTCTTACATGGAATACAGAATAACAATTTTCCTGCCTAATTCCTTTCTACCTGTTATTCAAAGCATGATTAAACATAAACTCCTTTCTATGAAATGTTTAAAACTATTTAACGTAAATTTTTATTAAATAATTCAAGAACGTTTTCTTAAAGTAATAAAATAAATACATCAGAAATTTTATTTATTAACGCAAATGTTTTAAAATATTAAAAATAGATTAATAATATTGTATTTTCAATACAATTAAAGGTTATTTATTATCTCTTTTATATGAAGTGGGGGCATATTTTTGCACAATAATAAAATCATGCCAAACTATGATAATTTCATATTATAACAGGTAATAAATAGATATTTATTCAAATCATTATCTGATGATTAAGTGACTATGACTAGTTTAGTGATGGTTGCTATTAAGATCAGCATCAAATCTTGACACGGTATTCCGGCTTAGAAAATTGAAATTTAGAAATCATGTAATTTATTATCTCGTTTTTAAATAGATTCCTATTCTTATCTATTTCAATGGTTCTCGGCAAAATTTCTTCATTTCTTTATGGATATATATATATATATATATATATATATATATATATATATATAAATCTTGCATACAGGATAACTAGAGCAATTTGGTTTGGATTTTAACTGGATTGGAGCGTGTTAGAAATTTAAATATCTCGGACGAGTTTGTAAATGTCTCATCTAGCTAAAAGGGGGAGAAAATTGCGGGCCAGTTGAAATTTTCATTTCTCTATAACTTTCTTAATACTGAAGATGAAAAATAAATCCAGTTAGCAAAATTAGTGCATCATTAAAACAACCAACTTTTCGATTTAAAATCTTTCGATAACTGCAATATCTTAGAGGTTAGAGGTTGAAAAGTGATTTCCAAAGCCTAATTTTGACTGTTCCTAGCATCAACAATTTATGTTGCCAAATAGTAATTTAGATGCAAAGGAATTACCTTTCCTTTCCAGCTTGCCGAGAGGAATTTTTTATTTAAATGTTGTGATTTCATTATAAAGTACTTTTAAATGACTCTTAGATATGATTTTAATAAATTATATATTACAAGATTGCTTTTCTAATATTCTATACACATAAAATCTGATCTTTTTATACTAATGAAAATTGTAATTTTTAGCATTTATTTTAATATAATTCAATACCGCCATAAGTCACATTCTGTTGTTTTTGTCTCAATATTTAAATGATCAAACGTCAAAATTCTTTGGGATTGATCAAATATTGAAAACATTTTCTTAATACGGACTTACGAAAAATTATCAATAAATAGAGAGTCTCGGACTCATGTGCAAAAAAAAAAAAAAAAAAATGTTCTACTAAATAATATAAGATAGGCACATTCTACATATTTTCTTTTCCCATATTATTTTTCAATGCAAGTTTGTCCTATATTCAGAAGCATCTTTTTATCAACTATGTGAATGCTAGAAATGACTGCGAGCCTCTTCGTCACTGACCGTGAGGTTTTTTGTCAAAACTGACAAATTACCCACTAGTTGCAACAGAGGACAGTTTTTTCCTACCCTACCAATGACTCTTTTTCTCCCTATCATTCTCTTTCCCGCCAACTTTCACAAAGGCGTTAAATGAGAACCTAACAAGCGTACACAGTTTCCTATTGACCTTGAGTCGCTCCTATGCTGTCAGCCAGAATATTCGTCCTACACACTTTTCTCCTCATTGTTAACATTGCACGGAATGTGATTCCAGAAAGAAAAGTCGTGACTGTTATTTTAGCACTAAATGATTCATTCTGTGGTTGCTTTTTCTCATCATCAAGAAAGATATAGAAATTAGCATTATTTGTTTATGTTTTCATTATAATAATAAAGAAGCAATTGTTATTGGTGCACAATTTTTATATCTATTTACGCCTTATGCCTTAGAACGTTAGATAATTAATATCAAAATTTTGTTTACTTTGCTTTAAATATTAAATACATGATTGTTTTAAATTTCAAAATAGAAAAAAAGTTTCCTAAATTCTGTTCTAAAGCTTATTCTAAATTCTGTTCGAAAAATTAGGTTTCCATTCTGAAATTTATTCTAAATTCTGTTCCAAAAATTCTTTTTTTCCATTCCAAAATCTATTCTAAAAATTCTTCTTTCCTTGCTGAAGTTTATTCAAAAATTCTATTTTAAAAATTCTGAAAAATACTTCTAATCTAAAAAAACATCCATTCCTTAGTAACGTGAAAAATAAATTATGTATTAAAGTTGATATAATATGCAGTGGCGAATTAACATAATAACATATTACCGCGATAAACTTTTACCTTTGTTGTAATGCATAAGAATCTTATTTTCCATTTAGTTTCAAAAATTATCCCCCCCCCCCCGCCTTTTGATATCCCATCATGTTTCTCCGCCTACCCCTTTATTTCTACCATCCAATAAGAATGTGTTGCATATTTATTATCATAATTAATCAACATTTAATTTAAAAAATAACTCTATAATGTATGATAAATTTTGTAACTTTCTTATTATCAATGCGGATTTTTACTACAAAGAATAATTAATATCCCTATTGGGAACTATACATTGGAGTTACAACGATATGTATCCCAAATTTCTAACACGTAAAAATAAATATTAAAATGAAATGAAAAATTCCTATAGTAACGAATTTTTATATTGAAGGACAGAATTCAGATTTAAATTTCATTAATTTATAATAAACTTTAATCTTATAATGCAAAGGATGTGATTTATTCATTTAAGGAATTGTTTTCTTTTCTCGAATTCGATACATTTTACTATTCTGAAAGATTTCTTTTGATGTTGGTAGCAACATCAAAAGACAGACCTTTAAACAGCAACAAAAGGTTTCTTATATCTTTTTAATAAATTAAACATCGACAAGAAAATACGACAATATTATGTGAATATTGAGAAAAATTCACTTAATATCATTCATCCCATTTTAGAAAATTTGCATCAAATACTCGCAGCTTTATTTTTCATTTAAAAATATTATTTTACTCAAGAGAATAAATATATAAAAAAATGAAAAAGATTAGTTTTACATCAAAATGATTTGTAAAATAACGTTTTATTATTAAATTATGCTGTTTCATTTTGCTAATTGAAATTTATTTTTAAAATATAAATGAACTTTATTGAATTTAATATTCTTTTCAGAAAGAATTTAAAAGGATTTGTTCATTTTTACATTAATGCATTTTATTTAGCCATGGATATTTATCCTTATTCTTTTTTATAAATCATTTGTATTTTAGCATTTGTAAAAATAAAATCTATCTCCATGGAAATCGATTTATGCAATTTATTTGGGATTAATTTATTCTAATTTGTAAATACAAAACTGTTCAGATGATTTTATTATAAATTAAATTTGTCCCCTTCATGACAAAGGTAGTATTTTTACATAAGAAATGATTAATATTTTCTAATTACTCCAAATGGGATATTTTTTAATATTTTAAATAAGTATCTATAAATTGGTATATGAAAAGAAATAACATAATAGTAATTTGTTTGTAAAGCTTAAAAACACTAATTACTAAGTTGAAAAAATAAACAACTAAGTTTTAACAAAATAATTTAAGTGTAGAGCACTAAAGGAAATGCATGGGCTTTTTTTAAAATACGGTGCATAGTTATTTTACAGTTTTTAAATACAGATGTTTATCTGTGCAAATTATCTATAAAAATGAATTAATTTTGTAATTGTTGATTTAATTACAGAATCAAGTTTGAAAGCCATAACATCTTTTTTAAAGAATAATAACGGAAACCTATTATTACAAAATAGAAATGTAATCTTCTTTGGAAACTATTACATGCCATCTTTATAAGATGATTCAAGCTAATTTTAAAATTATATTTAAGATACTATTATTTCAGAAATTAAACTTAAATTTGTTTTTGGTTCTAAAGGCCCTTGTCGAAGACAAGCCCGCTGACGAAGTGAGCGATTTTAAGCCGTGAGAGCGTTTCTTGTTTCAGTAGCGCCATCTGGGGCCGAGAGTACAACTTAGCTACTCATAAGTCACAACCCTTTTTAAAGAGGGCGGACTTCATTCATGTATTTCATACACAAATCGTAATTTAGACCTGAATCAGAGAATGATCACCTCTGAACCAGTACCCCCAGTGGTATTGTCCCGACATAGATGACTTTGTGGCCTCGACAGATTTAGGCGTGCACCAGCCACCACATAAACGGGGTGTCATCGGCCAGCGTGGTTCGAACTCACAACCCAAGAGATGCGAATGCAATGACCTACCAACCAGGCTATCCCGATCCAAACTTAAGTTTGAATTACCAGTTATCATACGATATTTTTACTCTAAAGTTGATATAGAAATTTAATTTTAGTTGAGGAAGAAATTTTATTCATTTATAAATTTACTTTGGTAATTCTTGTTGTTTCTTATTGGCCATTTAAATTTATGATTGTTCACTTGCCGATTTAGACATAATAGCCATTTGTTTTTTAAAAGAAATATTGCATCAATTATAAAATTGCCTATTTAAAACCGGCTTTATATAACAAAGATTTTTTATTCCCAATACTATTTTAAGGATGAATGAGTTTTTGAGCGAATCTTTCTTAATTCAGTAATAAGTTAAATTGCTTCAGATAATCATATTGGATTTGTCATGTTTCAAAATACTTCGTTCATAATTTTTATGTTTAATATTAAGGATTATGTGTACACATAGTGCTGAAATTATTCATTCATTGGTGAAAAAATAGAATATTTTTAGTCACTATATCAGCTTGTGATGTAACTGATTGGAAACTCTGGTTTCAAAACTTCGGCAATGGACGCAAAATAATGAATTTCCTTCGATTATACACTTTGCCTTCTGGCATAATAAGAATTTTTCCATTAAACAAGTAGGTTATAAAGAAAGAATAACATGAAATTTAAAGCTTGAAAAGCTTTTAGTTACATCGATAAAATCCATTACATCCATTTTGTTACAGCAATAATGTATGCAATGTTCCAAAATTTATCAATTTTTTTTTACTGTAATATTTTTTTACTGGCTTTCTTGAATTCATGTAAATTAACCTAAAGATTCAAATTTAATCAAACACCCTAAAAATAACCCAAAGTACGCTTTTAAAGTACTTATTTTTATATTTTTAGAGAAAAGTGTTTAAGTTAATTAGAAAACAGTCATCTTAACATTTATTTTCCTTCTTCAGAAAAGCTTATGAAGAATAAATAAAGTTAAACGTTTTATTCAATTGCTAAACGGAGGAGCGTATGTAAAGGGGGAGGGGAGAGTTTGGCTGTAACTAGATGGCTGATATGACGTCAGAAAATAAGACTCCCAGGCTAATAAGTTCATTGTGCCTTTGTAAAGAGGATCCTTGGATCCAATTACTTGACGACACGCAAATCTGACGTGAAGAACAAAAAATAACGCGAGTTCGGTGGGGGAAATGTTAAAAAAAAAGAAAAAAATATATTATATGCTACCGACAATTACGCCAAGTCTTTCATTTCAATTTTCGACTTTTGAATATAGAATATGAGGCGTTTTCTTATTATTTTGCACTTCGTATTCTTATTCTCTTTTATATTTATTTTCAGAACGGAAGGAATAAAATTGATAAAAACCTGAGTTTTTCTTTCCCATTTCTTTCAAAAACTTCTGACGGCATTTTTTTTCTTTTTGGTTTGTTCCTTCGCTTTAAAACAAATAATGCAGCTGCGATCGAAGTAAATATTTCCCTCCCCGACTCAGCGTTTGTTATTTTATACATTTTCTTTTTTTTAGAACAATTTGTTTGATCAAATGTACGGATCAATTGTATCAATGAAATGTTTTTGTCCTTTTTTGCTATTTTTAGAGATTACATCAGTCTATATAAATAAAGAAATATTCATATCCTCATCTGTTTGTTTATTTAAATTGATATTCTACGAAATCTATTGTAATGATTTAAAAATTCACATTTCGTGCTTTGTTTCAGTATTTTTTAGAAAAATCATTTTTTACATTTATTTGTATCTTATATATTATATCTTATGTATGTTAACTTTTCTCTCCTTTTTAATATTTTGAAAATCTGTTTCCTTAATAAGTTACTGTATTTCTTTGAAAAAAATGACGAGGCTTAGCTTCTCACAGTGTAAAACTATTGTCTTAATATGTCACTTATTCTGCCAAAAATTATTCAGTTTAGAATGAAATTTTTAATTTTCAAAATATACATTCCTTATTTATTTTCTTTTTTTACGAAACAAGTTAACATTAATTTAATTCTCATATACAATCGTAACTACATCTGCGACTTTCGAAACAATGCTTTGCTCAGTAAATAAATAACCTTTTATACTCAGGTTTATTTTTTGAAAAGTGTATCACTTTCTTTTAAGAAATTTAACCTATTCCTTAAACTTCGAAATGATTCCTTTCTAATCAGATTTAAAAGAATATCACGCCAATTTTTTTTTCCAGTCAACTGAATTTTTATTCTACAAAAATAACTTGTTTACAAAGCTGTTGCCACAAAAATAAAAATAAATAAATGAAAGAAAAATATGAAGGCTCTAGTGCGTTTGCTCGCTCACTTGGTTTATATTACAAAAGTGATTGGTCACGAATGCTTTCTCTTTATATAGTTTATCTATCTCTGATCAGAATAAAAATATTATTTTATTTATGTTCTCCAAATATTTTATTGTATTGCTGATTTGAATACTTTCGTATATTTATGTATATATATATGTTTGTCTTTCTAATTAATTTTTCGAAATCAGAAACAAACATATTAAAATAACTCTGAAAATATTAAAATAAGAAATTCTGCTCAGTAAAATGAAAGAAGCAGCGGGAGATGTTTTCCTTTTTCTTTAAACTAGCTAATTAACTATTCATTTGATTATTTGTAAAAATTAACTAATATGGATGTACACTGTAACAGATACATTCTCATTTTATTATTTGTAATTGATTTAATTTTTTGAAAGTGAAAGGTTATATATTTTTTTCTTTATTAATCACCGAAATAACATTCTGGTTTATTAGATACGTACCGAATTTAAAACATATAATGATGTCTGAATAATCTATATTTATTACAAAACGAAGTATATTTCATTAATGTATCGTTAAAAATGTAACACTAATCGTTCGATGTCTTAAAGTATCTCTAAAGGAAATTAAAAAAATATTTATATCTGAAGTCAAGTCCACAAATTCAAATAAAATCAATGTTCAACTTGCTCATGATGGTTGCAATGGCGTAATACAATGGATTGCTCAAAACGAGGCAACTTACTATGGCGAACGTGATGAATATACAATGAAACTAAATCTGACGAATTTTGAGGTTTCATGACGTAACCACTAAAATGTTCGCATAGCTTTGGTTAAAAACCACTTCTCAATACAAACAAATATATATATTTCATAAAAAATTAGCACTATCCATAAATACAATGATCTCATATCCATGCACGAAATACAGTCTTACGGATGATTATTTTTCTTAGAAATCACAAAGAGGAATAAACAATTTTTGTTGATTGAAAAACATTGTTGTGTGTCACGTTATTGACAGCACCTGTTCACGAAAGATATATAGACTTATGACACACAACTTGGAACATTATGCAACTACATTTCCGATGCTTTATATTCACGCGTCCATTGTTTATTTTCGAGAGAAAGAAAAAAAAAGAATACTTGAGAAATAGAATCACGCAATATGTTTCCATCCTAGAAATAATTCAATGTTTCATAAAAAGAAACATTTTCGTCTGTGCTTTTTACAGAAGGGCAGGTGTTCCGGATGTAGCGTTATTTCGAACACAATGCGGCATTCCGCCCTCCTGAATCAAAGCTGTTCACACAGAAGGAGGGAAAGAGAGAGAGAGAGAAAAAATAATATTTTTCCCTCGAAAAAATACATATGGCAGAAACAGAATGGGTTACCTCGCGATTCTATCGGGTAGTTGATTAGTTTTGGACGAAAATCATTTCTCATTTCCTAGAATGGAATGGAAAGAAAAAACTGATATTGGGAGAATTTTCGTGTTACATCACACCTGTAAACAGCTCAAGGAAATTGTAACCCTAGTCACGTAAAATGCCATTTAAATTAATGAAGCTTATTTTCTATCCCTGAAAAACTGTAAAATTTTAAGAGTAAATAATTAGAGCTTGATTACGATATTGTACTTTTTTCAGCATTTGCAAACAATATCAGTTGGAATTATAGAAATAACAGTAATGATTGAAAGAATGAATATTAATGAATGGAATAAGAATACGACTTGAATGAGAGAGATATAAATTATCCTTTCATACGAAATTATATAAATTATGAGTACGATATTGTACTTTTCATTATTTACAAACAATATCAATTAGAATTATAGAAATAATAGAAATGAATGAAAGAATGAATATTAATGTATGAAATAAAAATACAAGAGAAAGAAATTATCCTTTCATATTAAATCATACTCTGGATTTATTAAACTCAGTGATGAGCTGATAGACGAAATCGGGTACAATAGTATTGGATATCATTTACAGAAAAAAAAATTATTAATTTCCCATATTAATGCATATTTTTTACAAACCACAGTGTTGATGAATTTAAAAATTAATTTTGAATGAATTTTAATAGGCAGTGTTTTTACTAATTAATAAAAAAAATCGTTAAATCAGCTTAATTTCTTATTCAGAACTTTGAATTTTGATATCAGTGATAGAAATGTTTTGAGTAATTATAGATGATAATCTAGTTCATAGATGATACCTGATATAGATATAAAACTAGAAAAGTAGATATTAAATTTAAGTATCAATATATGATTATTTCTTTATTCTTTTTTTCGTTTTTGGATAAGAAATACTATGTCAAAATAAATACTTCCTTTTTATGACAGTCCAATTATTGATTATATATTTCAGAGAAAAACATAGTAGCGTTGCAGGCTACAGCTATATTAGTCATTGCCACAAAGAAAAATTGTGGCAATTGCCACAAAGAAAGACTTATTTGATTTAAAGGGGAGTACTTTGAAAGTTGATCTTTCTGCAATCGTTGATACAGTAAGAAAAAAAAAGCATCAATATTTCTTAGTAACATAGCACTTAATAACAACCGATTTTTTTTTCTGTGAATTATCAATCGTCAAACTGCAGAATTGTGACTCACAAATGTGTTATGAATGCTTTAAATAATGATTAAATTATCATTACCTACTACTTTACATTTTATGTTTGATAATATATTTAATACCTATCCAATATTATAAATTTGATTTATATGATTGAAAATATTAAACTATGCTACCTTTTCTTTTATTACTCACACAATATATAAAAAGGAAGTAAAAAAGGGAAAAACTATATTTGTTTTCCTATAAAATTTAAAAAAGAATCTTCTTTTTGTAAATTCTGACCCCAGGTAGCACTTTGGCCATAATGTTATACAATATTATATTATATTATTCAATATTTTACAATATAATGCAATATTACAAATATTGTTTAATATCATGCAGTATTGTACAATATATGTGTGCTACGTGGAAAAACTTTCGAGCATATGTAAAAAAAGGAAGTAGCAAAAGAATTTATCTTTCTAGATAATTTATGTTTTGTCTTCACGTTTTTTTTACTAGAAGCCACCTAACAAAAACGTTTAACTCCATGCAGTATTATTTTCTTTATTAATATATTTTCAATCGAGTAATGTTTTTACCTCCTTGAGGGTGATGACAGCTATCTCCTCCAAAGATGTTTCATATTTCAGGACATAAATTTTCATAACAGCTGCTCTGTCTATAGAACCCCTCGTAAAGCTGTCTTTCCCGCGCGAAGTACAAAAGACCGTTGAAAAATGCTATCGCCAAACGATAACAGGACAGGTGTTACTGCTCACTGACTGTCTTACACAAAGTGACTTCTATTTTTGTCACTTGGCGTTTGGATCTAATTTTAGCAATCTCTCCAAACGTAAATACTATTTCTTGGGATTTTACAAGATTTGTCGTAGGTTAATATACGACTCTTTATTTATATTTTTCTTTTTACTGCGTGTATCAAGATAGTCACTAGACAACCTATTTGTAACCTTGTTTACGTCTTTCTGAAAGTTGCCAAGAAACAGTGTTTGTAAAATATAAGGTCGAAACTTAAATATAAAGGAAAAGAGGTTCAGTATTTTGGTAATGAACGTTGTTTCTCCTTGACTTATATTTGTCAACTTTGCAGCTGTCTTGCGGGTTTATTTAAATCCAGGGTTCAAGGAAGAAATATATAAAATGTGCCTTGAGGGGAAGTCGATGATGAGTTGATATGGTTCTTCATTTTCTATAAATTAAAAAAGTTACAAAAATAAAATTGTTCTCTGTTTCCATCTTCATCAGTTTAGAATGGCTACCTGAAAATGTTGTTTTTGCTCTTGTTTTCTAATTTAAAGATCTTAATTTTTAATTACTGATGTCTCATTTTAGACCCCTTCTCAATTAAGATGAACCTTTTTATATTTAATTTTTTTTCTATGTTCTCTTTCTATTTTTTTTTCTTGTTGACGTATATTTTTCTAATCTTTAACAGTATGGATTATGGTTGAAATTAAAACTGAATATTTTTTACTGAAGTGAATTCATATTTATGTATGTGAATCTATAATAATGTTGTCAATCGAATTGTATAGGTGTAACCATGTATGCAACCATTTCTTCGTACTTTTAAGAAAAGACCATCAATATTTTAATTATTTTATATAGCTTATTTTTGAACTTCATGCAGTTTCATTTTATTGAATATCAAGTATTCAATGACAACCATATTTGAAAATGTAAAGTCATACATTGAACCATCTGTTGAATTCTGACTCGATTCTTTTATTTATTTATTGTAAAAATGTTGTTTACTGAAATTTTTCACTGGCTAAATTATATGCTTGTGGTAAGTAAAAAACGTTAATTTATTCCAATAAATTATGAAGTTGGACGAAAAATAATATAATGTTTAAGAAGACAAAAATTGTACTGTCAATATGAAGAAACATTTTATAATATGAAGAATGTATACATAAATTTATTTAGCTATACAGTTTATGATAGTCATTTTATTACAAGATTGCATGAAATGAATCAATTCATGTTACTTACATAATCACTTTATTTTTGAAATAGATTGATAAAAATGTCCCATATGCCTTACTGATTCTATTTTTTTAAAAGAAAATTACTGAACGTTATTACTACTACTTGCATTTTACCTCTTTTTATATATTTATTTGAACAGTGTTATGCCAATTAGACACCTTTCTATTTATAAATATTGAATTACGTTTTTTTTAATCTTATAGAAAACATTCTAATATTTAGCATATGTTACTTAGTTATAGTATTACGAGTATTTCATTCTGAAATGTTTTGAATTTGATGCAAGCAATAAACTCATAAACAATTTGAAATATTTTCTTTAAAAAAATGTGATTTGCTTAACGTTGCATTATTATCCATTTCTTTCTTGCTTATAAAACAATCAAATTTCACTTTACATTTTTTTTCTTGCAGGCGAATTTGAAAAGCAAGACAAAGACAATTATAAGTGAGTATGGATTTTATACAGAATCTCTCTCTCTCTCTCTGTAAGTTGGAGTTGTGGTAGCCATAACTTCACTTAATTTAATATGCTTGTTTTTCTCTCAAATTCCACCGAAACCGAATTCTAAAATGCAATTTCTCCATTTCCGAACCTAACGTATAAGCAAACTCATATTTCATTTTAACATCACTTATTTCGACTTGAAAATACGATGCGTTGGCATGACGTCAAGGCCACTGTAGAGTGAGTCTGCCAAATTTCAATGCCAGACTCCAGAGAATGTAAATGTCTCAAGGTAGCTCTTCATTCTTACTTTTATGTATTAACTGTCTCTTTCAATGAATATTAATGGGATTTTGATGAGTCTGAGCGTGGTCCTGAAGCGAAAGCTTAATATAGTTCCGCCTATGTGTTTTTTCATCTTTAATAGTGGATAAAAATACATGAAAAAGTAAACACGAATATTAACGGAATTAATCAGCTTCTTTCTGTCAAAGTATTTTTAGTGCTTAATACTTGTAAATAGTGCGAGGAATAGGTGATATTCTTATTTTGAAGTATGTAAAATTTTGATTAAATTAGTTGTGTAAAAATAACTGTTAAAAATTTATATCAGTTTTAATTATTTTACAAGCGCAACAAGATTTACCAACCCAAGTGAAAATTATTAACATCAGCGAACATATTTGCATAATCTATGCAATAATTTGTGTTTCAATCCATCGTTTATGGCAAGGAAAACATTTTTGAATCTGCAGTTGTTGAAATTTCTTCCATATTGCATTACTCATGTAAGCGTTAAATTAAATGTTTAAAAAATGTTACAGAGAAGAAATGAAAAATATGAAAAGTTATTACAATGATGTGTCTTTGTAAAGATATAATTTATATTAAAATTGAGAATTTTGTTGATATTTATTATTATAAAGATTATTATAAGGTGCTTGGCGAAATAAAATCAGTGTTGCTGAATCCGAAAGTTTAAAAATCCGACAGCTGCCAATGTTTTTGCAATGAGTGCAAAACATAATCATTTGAAAATCAGTAAAGAATTGGGCACATATAAAGATTCTGTTTTGGAAAAGAGTAACCAACATGATCTTTTCTTTAGTAATTTACGAAATTTAACTAGTTACTTTTACTCACTTGTGAATCTCCGATCCATTCATTACAATATGACAACTTTTATAAACCAGGTAAAGCTATCACATATCTAAAGAATTAGTCTCTGATCCTTGAATTATGATTCGATCTGAAAATTTATGTCCCAGGCTTTGATTTACCGCAAGCTTATATTTTAAGGGAAATGTATAATTTTTAGATAATGTTAAATAATTAATAATAAATAGAATTTTGTTAGAATTATGTTAAATAGTTTTTTTAGCATATGTGCTTATTAATTGGGGAAGCGTCTCTTTCCTTTTATACTGGTCACGTTCACTTATCCTTTTTTCATGTTCCCTATGCTAAGCAAACATTTAATAAGAATCTTACGTTTAATACTACAGAGAAAATATTTTATGATGAATTCAAGTTTTGTAAATTATTTCTGAATAATTTAAAGACTGTGTAAAAACAATTGTGATAAAATAAAAACCATAATACTCAATTTCTTCATGAATAAAAGGCTATATAAAGTTTCAGAAGTATTTTTAATGAGTTAAAAAATTATAAACCTTATATACATCAAAAACAGTAAAAAATAGAACCATTATTGGAAGTAATAAATGTTGTAGAGAAAAATATTGTTAGACATTTTTAAAAGTCTTCCCATGCCTAATTTCCTGATACTTTAATACAAAATTATAACTGGTTTTATATAAAAGCAAGAAATTTATGCAAAATATCTTCTATAAATTTTTATATATATATATATATATATATATATATATATATATATTATTTAAAAGGCTAATTAACTAATTTATTAATGACAATCTCTCGAAATGAAATATAAATATTTTAATAGATAATAATAATTTTAAATGTAAATTATAATATCAATTTATTCATTGTAAGCATAAATGTATAAAAATGTTTGCAATCGATCTTTTTTTTTTAATTTCTAGAACATGAGCACTGTATTATACTGGAGATACTATAGTACGCCAAGAATGTGTTGCACATATTTATGTCAGCATTTTCAGCTAATCATGCGCTACGTATGCGCAAAAATCCGCTGTAATACAGCATAATTTATGTTGCATTTACATTTATGCATAGATTTTCGAACTGTGAAGATATTATACGTAAGACTTTAAATTTTTAATCTTTATCTCTAAAATACGCTCTATATAATATCCTAGTAAATTTTTATCACAAAATGCATAGTATTAAAATACCTATCCACAATCCCAAGTTTAATATTACTATAGGCATTATTTTATCACAAACCAGAGAAGATAATACACTAAAAACAATACGCTGAAATTACATTATGTTTCAGATTTTCCATCATTATGGAATCCCAAGAAAATGCCCTGAATAAAATATTTTGATGAGAATAACATTATTTAAATATTTTTCGAATTAACGTCTAATTTGAAACTATGTTAAATAATCATATTTTTACATTAGAAGTGTTTATATATTATATTAAAATATGCAATATTGTTATAGACATTATTTTATCACAAATCATCACCTATCGCAGACGAAAATACTCTGAAACAATATTCATTTTGTTTCTATGCATTATTTTCTATTTTTCCATCTTTATAGAATCCCAAGAAAATGACCTGAAAAAAAATAACTATATGAATAACAATTTTTAAATATTTTCCAAATTAAAGACTAATCTGCAGCAGTATTAAATAATATTATTTTCTTATACTAGAATTGTTTATTTATTATATTAAAGTAAGCTTGCAGTATATATGAGGATATAGAACCCACATGTTTACCGCGTGTTTGTCTCAAAGAAAAAAAAAATTCTATTGTTTGCGAGCAAATGCACAACGACTTTTTCAAATGCATCATCTAAGAAAATGTTATATAATAACAGCCCTTCGACAAAATATCGCATTTCTTTATTATGATATTTCTGCCACATCATATTTCAATGTAAATGCGTATTAAGCAATCTACCACCTATCTTTAGAAAATTCCAGTTGTTTTTAGACAGAGAGCGATGACTTCTTGAAATACAATGCTTTAAATGAATCACCTCAGAAGGATGTTATATAATAATAATAATCCTTCAACAAAATTCCACGTTTCATTCTCAGGATATTTTTGTCACATCATATTTCAATGCAAATGGGCATTAAGCAATCTCCCAGTTATCTTTAGTAACTGCAACTAAAAAAAAAAAAAAGGAAGAAGCATCCTTGGCAATTTATATGCAAGTGCAACAACTTCTTAAGCACGTTTGGGCAGAGGAAGTTTATAGACAAAATGCAACGTTTTCAAAATTCTGCGAACAATGACTTCTATGAGTGTGTGATGTTTTGCATATATAAACCGAATAATTTCTATGACAAGCTACCACCATGCCTGGCATTTTTACCACTTCATATTTTGTATGGAAATGCTTTTGCTTCCATCAATGCCAATATTTAATGAGAGAATACATCACACGAAAGATATATCCAGGGTGCAATAACTTCAAGCGCGTTAAAGATATGCATCAACTCAAAACAAAACGTATCGAAGAACAATAGTGCCTCACTATACGAGCACGATATCCTATTCCGTCTCTTCCACAGTACGGAATGAAAAATAGAATTCAAGGATGATAACTCTGTATTCCATACAAAACAGTTGCTATTACAGTTACGCATTGCATCTGCTCTTTGTATTTCCTTATTTACAATCCTATAACCTTGAGGTCATTGGCAGCATCTGAACCTGAGCTCTGCAGCCTTCGTCTTCTCAAGGATTTTATTCAAGCTTTTGTGAGAGTTTGAATGCTTAAACATAGAATAAGGAATTGCTTTTTTTTCGCGAGTTTTGTTAAGTGTTGGGTGTAATTCATCACTGTACGGCACGTGGCATTGAACTTCTATAATGAGTTCATACACGACTTTGGAAAATCCATTATGATGTCATTATCAAATGTCTCCGAAAGTGCATAAAGCGAAAAACTTTGAACAATGATATACTTGGCAGATCTTGAATTATTAATAATATTTCATTGTTGTGCTGACTTGCTGCGTTTTGATGAAATATAAGATCATTAATCAACATGGAACAAATTTTTAATTTTATGAGTTAACATGCCAATGAACGTAGATAAAGTAATTCAACATTGCGCAAAGTTTTATTTAAAACTACTAATGCTATCCCAAACAACGTTTCATATAAATGCAGTATTTAAAATATATGAAATCTAATTTATTGACATCTTAATATTTATTTCATTTTTTGCTAGTTTAGACTGTTTTTAGCAAGCGCAGATAAATAATCATTAGCATATGAATATTCCGTTATAATTGAATTTATGAACTATATAAAATTCCAAATATAAAATTAAGTTTACACCGATATGCTAATAAATTAAAAAAAGATTTTAATAAAATAGATTAATTCGGTTTTTATCTTTTATATCTGCTTATTAAGAGAATAAGAATCAAATGATGATTATTTTCTCTCTTAGTTACTGTTGACGTTATTTACCTTCAACATAACATTTAACTTTGTAAAAATTTAATTATTTTTATATTTTAGATTTAAAAATAACATAAAGATATTGTTTAAAATGTTTAAAAGAACTTCATTTATATAATATTTTTTATTTAGAATATTCACAGAACTTTGTTGTGAAGTTTTCGTAGTTAAGTATATTGTGTAAATAAATAACGTGACATCTGCTTTCAAGTGACATTTCAGACTATTGTGCAGAAATGAAGGAAACCCCTTATAAACAAAACTTAAGAATGAAACTATATGAATCAAAAGTTTAAATTTGAATACTGAATCAAAAATTAAATTTAGGATTTTTGATTTTATATATAGCAATGTATTAAACTACGGTAGCGTTCTAATTTTATTACATTACTTGCTGCCTTTGGCGACTGGTCTCTTAATAGATTCTCAAACAAAAGATTTTTAATCTTCAAATTTTGATAGTCATACCAAACTTATACTGTTGTTTAGATCGTTTCGTTCAATTTACTATATATATTTTGCTAATTTGTTCTCATTTCCGATAAAGCTTTAACTTTAATTTAACGTGGAAATAATGAAATTGCAATTAATATAAAGATATTTTTTTTAATAAAACCAAGCGTTTTATTTTATTTATCATCTTTATTGTTTTTTATTTATTATTATTGCTATTGAATATGAGTATTGCAAACAGAATCGCTCGATATTTAAGTCTTATGTGAACTACAAAATATTTTTCATAATTTATGTAATATCTCAAATAATAATTCAACAAGAATTTCTCAGATTCAGCATAAAATTCAGTTTTTAGTTTTGCTTTCAAAAGGAGTGAAATGAAATCAATAATAATATTTTGTTCCGGCCTATAAATATATTTCAAAAATTTGAAGTCTAAATTTAATACAGTAAGGTATCATATTCTGAGAAATATTCAGGACACACCAAATTTTAAATAAATGAATGAATGTTTCTATTTTCCACGATCAACTAAGACTTATTTATGAAGTTTTGAATGTTAAAAATTTAGAAAAACTCAATATTTTCATAATCTTAGGCCAATTAATCTTGAGAAAACTGCGCGCTGATTGACGTATTTTCTTTGAAACGATCGATGGAAAATCTAAAATTATCCTTTTTTTATTGAATAGTGGTATTAAAATTTTCATAAATCAGTCAGTTTAAGTGATTGATTTAGTTGATTGGAAATGAACTCTTTTTAATTAAAATATTAGTGTTTCAAGAACATTTTGATTTCCACAGCAGAAACTTTATGTAAAATCAAAAATTCGTTATTTATTAGAGCATTTATTGAATCAAGTTACATTAAATCTAATCATTTTCCCTTTAGACCATTTTAGTAGATCTGTGTCTTACTAAAGGTTTACAAATTAGCTGTCTGGCCCTGATTTGAATTGATATCCTGTTCATATTAAACAAAACTTGCCTTAAAACAAAACTGATTTATTGGGATTAATAATATAGAGAGTGTAAAAGATTATAAAATAATTTTTCTTGAATTTATTTTTTAGAAAAAATAATATTTCGTATTTGTTTCATTTCCTATAGACAAGTGCCGAAAATTATATTTTTGCAGATTTCATTTCCAAAAAGATTTAATTTATTTTTAATTGGAGCTTTTGTCAATGTGATGGCAACACTTTGGAAGAAGCTATTTTTTTCCCATGAATGCAAAACGCGCTCGTGCAGCTTAAATTTTATTTTTGTTTTGTACAAAAAAAATTGTTGAAAAATATAGTTAAAATATTTATTTAAAAATTCATTAAAAATAGAAATTTAATTTTAAGGTTAAAACATTGGTATCATTTAAAAGATAAATATTTGATCTTTAACTTCATGTAAAAATCTTTTTTGTGCGATAATATTTTCGGAAGGTATAGCAGAAACACGCCAAACTTTTGCTTAATTTTTAAATAAAGAAATTTCTAATTAAAAATTCGAAAAAATAACCCCCAGGTGCACATTGCCGGCCTCCAAGGTATACGCGTGCCACATTTGGTAGCTGTAGGTGGAATGGTCTGGCCTGTAGAGCGCCAACACACACACACACACATTGAGCTTTATTATAAGTATATAGATATAGATATCGTGTTATCAGTTCTATTTTAACTTTATATCGATATTGTTTGATGTAAACTGTAGCAATTATTTCCTTAATAGTACTTAAATATTTTAATATTTGATTATTGTATTAGACGGTTAAGTTTGCTCCTAAAAATGTTAATGGGATTTTTAGAAATATTTTCAGACCAAACCATCGGTATTTGAGGCCCTTAATTACAAATATGTAATGTGACAAACAACAGTAATATAACTAGACAGTATTTAGTATACGACAAATAACTTTAAATGGCAAAATGTTCGATCCTGAAAGACAGAGCAGTATTTTATATTATTAGAAAGTTTCATTCCTTACCTCCAGGGACCGTAGGACCGCACTACCAATCTTGCCACTCAAAAATAACGCCAATATCCCCTTTAAACAAAAAAAGTCGCGAATAAATGTAACCTGTAAGCGTTAATGCAAATATATATATATATTATTTTTAATAATCAATCATATCTAAATAGTAGCTTTTAGCTAATTAGCTGAAAATTACAATAGGCATGTCCAGTTTACTGATGTTGTAAACAATCCTTATTATTTTTATTATTTTAAAAGTTTAGTTATTTTCAAATTATATCCTCCAGGAGGGATGAATAAAGTTATTTAGTATATAGATAAAACATCCACTACATGCTAATTAAATTCCCTTTTTATTCAAAAGATTTATTTTTTTCTACCTTTATTTCTGGATAACTATCTTAAAAGTAAAATCGAAACTCTTTGCTTTAAAGTAGCTTGCACAAATATACAAATAGTTTTAAACGTACTTCTAATACTTCTCCGATCAAAACTTAATCTTTACTTTCTCTCCATTCTTTTCAATCCGTTAAATCTATTTTGCAAGCACATGGCACATGTCTTACAATATCTTTAAAAATAATGTCTGAAACTTCATTTTGTTTTTCGGCTGCTTTAAACGACAATCGGGGAAGCGAATGGTTCAGTTTAGAGATAATTTATTCAAGAGGTGGCCTTTTCATAGCTTATAGAAGCAACTGGAGCCTTATATCGTTTGTATACTGGCGGAACGTTCCCCGTGGACGTATTTATTATTTCAGTTTGTCTTCCACGTAAAGTATACATGGTTCTCCCCACACTTCAGAAGCGCTAAATTGCTTGTCTAAACTGTTTTCCGTTGTTCAAAAAGCCATAGATATTTATGGTTGGCAGGGCTCTTCTCTGTTTATTTTTTATGCCTTTTTTTTGTGTGTTTGTGTGTGTGTGTTCAACAGTCTGGAAGAAAATCGTCTTTTACTTATTTTGCCGGAAAGTTTATTCATTTTAACTTATGTATACTGATTTCAAAGTTTTCATTTTGCTTGATGCAGGCTTGTAAATCATTTATTCATGCGTAGTCTTCTATTTTTTGTATTTTGCATTTTGTAGTTCTATTTGTGGCGAATATAATTTTGTATTTGAATTACATTTTATACTTATACTTAAAGAAATGCCAGCAAGTTATGACTGCATTGATCATTGCACATTAAATATAAATATTTATACAATTGTTAGGAGAAAAAAGACGGACAAATGTTGCTGGTTATTGTTGTGATTTTCTTTCAGAGCAACAACTTTTAACATCCGTAATGCCTAATATTCATCATACATATGTTATGCATATATATTTTGTAAACATGCAGATTGTTTGATATCATTCAGTCTATTGCACAGAAATATATTTGATTAAAAGCACTGTTGTTCAAAATATAAACTGCAAAATTTTGCCGTAAATATTTATTTCATTTTATTAAACTATTGTTCGCTACAAATTTAAATGTTATGCAAATATTTATTACAGACTCAGATTTGGTTATGCATTAAAAGAAAAGTATTTGTCAGACATCTGCCTTTTAAATAATATTGTTTAAGTGCGTCAATGTTTTGAAATATTCTTTAAACAAGCCATTTTTTAATAATCATTCTAGGTTGTTATTTTAAAAAAAAGTTTTTTTAACAGAATAAATGCTAAAGTCGTGTTTATATATGTGTGCTTGTAATAAAGATGAAGGTGTATACATTGATGCTCTACAGATCAGGCTGTCTGACCTAGAGCTATCAAATTTGACCTAAATATATTTTGAATGGTAGGAATGAGTATATCTGAGTGATATTTTTAAAAATTTGAATTAGCATTTCAATTTTATCAAAATAAGCTAGATTTTTATGTTTTTTTCTGCGATATCTTCTCAAAATAATTTTGGTCACCGTTATAAAGATCAAAAAATATCTTTTTAATGATGCGCGTTTAGTTACAGTGAAATTCTTTAGAATTGATTTGATTAACTTTTTAATTTATTTCATCAATTAATTATTTTTAAATATATCCGATAGTTATATTTCCATTGTTATGAATAAAGCCGAAATCGCTTTTATTGTCTCATCAAATATTTGATTGTGTGATTTTCTTTCATTGTTGGAAATTAAAGACGCACTCTATTTAATATCTATGTAGTTTTCAAGGAGAATAAAAAATAACGTTACAACGCCACTAAATTAAAACGATGGATAAACAGGATCGTGGAACATGGAACAGGATCTCAATGAAAAATGTCATGTACGTAATCTTGTGTAAGATAATCATAGCACGGTTTTAATGGCTGAGAATTTAACAAAATCAGGAGCATGTTTATCTAAACTATTTATCTAAAATTAAATATAACCAGTATCTTCGGCAAATCAGCCGATCGCCAAAGGCGACTAGTTATTGAAATAAAATGAAGTTTTGAATCCATAAATAAGAATATTGAAATTCTTTCATCTTATCCTAATGGAACAAAAACCGCTAGTCTATTTTAAATTTTCAGTACAGTGAAGGGAAGTGGATATATTTTTTATAAATCTTTCCGTTGTATGATTGCATACAAAAGCGAATATTTCTCTTTATTTTTAAACCCTTGGCCTCATATCAAATTCCGTTTATCTTGGTTTCTTTTCGTTTTGGATTATCGTTTTCACCTATTGAAGGGTAGTTAAAAAATATGCAACCTGTCTTTAAAGATATTTAGTCAAAACTTAGACACACATTTTCAACAATGGTGAAAAGATCATATATATAAATTCAACTAATCAGCTTGTGGTGTTATTGAATTGCTATGCCACCATACAAGTAAATACTACGATCAATAGTCAACCTACTAGTGGATTGATTTCCAAACAATAAAAATTTACAGTGCTAGTAGAACGATAAACATTCCTAGCTTGTTATGTTTTAAACTACTGCTTAACCATGCACACAAAAATAAACAGTTAGATCTCAGATAAACAATAATTTTATTTAACGGCTGAACGAGAGGACTCTCAAACTTGAAAAAAGCTACATTCTGGTAATATGAAAATGAACCAAATTTCAAGTATTTAGTTTTTGTGTTTTAAAATGATTGTGCTTAAATATCGAAAGAATGGTTAAAAATAAAGTTTTCAAAAGACTGATATTTTAAAATTTTTGCTTAACCTATATAAGACTAAACATAGGCTAAATTTATCATATTATTCCTTTACATTTTTGAGCTACTTTATTCACTGGTAGAATAAAAATTAATGTACAAATATTTTTACAAAAATCTGATTTTCTAATTGCAAATTATTCACTTAGAGTTATAAGATTTTTTATGCATATGTATTACAATATAAATGCATCGAATTTCTTGAAAGGAATTTTCAAAATGAAATATATTATTTAAAAAATATAAAAAACATATATAACAAAAAACATATATAACAAACAACTTTTCAAGTGACTTAATTTTTTATTTTTTCTATTATTCTCTCTTATTAACCGATATAAATTTATTTGGAACAAAACTGTGTACGATTTTGTTATTCCAACTAAAAGCTAATTTTTTAGAAATATTTTTAAGCTCATTTACTGAATTTTTGTTAGAATTTTATGTTTTTCAGGACTGAAATTGACTTTTAAATATCTAAAAAAAGCTCGAAAAATAAAATGCATATCCTGTTTTCTTTTATTGTTTTACCGAAATCTTTATTGTCTATTCTGTTTAATTTGTTCAAAAATTAAGACATCTGGGAGATTTCAAAGATGTTTAAATACTTACAATACAATTTCAAGAATAGTCATTAAGACGCACCCTTTTGTTTTCCTCTGGACCTCTCAAATATTTATTTTATTGAACAATATATTTTATAACACTATTTTAGTTCATTATAAAGATATATTTTTGTAATGAAACGATAAAAATAAAAGTTCATGTTTTTGCTCTCTTTTGATTATTTCAAAGTCCACTCTTCCCTTAAAAACATCCATGAATTAATAACTTGTTTGATAAAATAGCATTATATCCAAACAGAAAATATAGAGTATGCAGCAATATGTTTTTACCGGAAATAAAAAAAAAGCTATGATCGAATCCAGAAAAGCAAAATATCTCATCGCAAAAGCAATATTTCTACACCAAGAAAGCCTCACTTTGTGGTAGTCCACAGTTAGAAAGAGCTTTGCACCGCAGAAATCTCTATAATCTCCAAATAAGTTCGCGAGCCTTTTTTACACGCAATACCACAGAATTCATGAAACTTTAATGAAGTTTTGCAGCTAAAGAGAAGATACCTTTTTCTGAAGTTGCTATTTAACGTTGGCAGTCACGTTAGACAAAAATAAAGGTTTTACGCTACTGCTGGTATTTTTACATGAAAAGAGATTGAGAATTTTAGATGCTAAGGCGAACTGTCTTCAAAGTGATTCGTGAAATTTCAATCTTACTGGATTTTTTTTCAAAGAGATATGGTAATTTGAATGATGTTTTAAATATTTAAAAACCGTTTGCTTTGGCAACTGTGACTGGATTTATGAGGCTGCTCTGGATTTATATGATTGGTGTGGAATTTTTAATGGACAGAAGTTTTGAGTTTCATGAATTTTTTATAGATCGGTATTTGCCGATATAATTTCGAATCTTAAGCCTTATTCACGTTTCAGATTTCAGACAAGTAAAACTTTGTTTATCTGAAATTAAATATAAAATTTCCAGTTGTGATTTTATTTATTACTGTGTCTTATAAATTAATAAATCATTCGCACTCAATAAACAGTTTTTGTATTAAACACATTAATGAAAAAACGATATATTTTACAGGAAATTATTAATTTTTTGGGAAATGATTAACATATACTCGATTTTAAATGCATATCATAATTTGTTTTTAACTTTATCTAAGAATCATAAATTTTTATAAAACTATTTTTGTATTAAACGTGTTAATGAAAGAAAGATATATTTTACAGGAAATTATTAATTTTTTGGGATATAATGATTATATACTCAATTTTAAATGCACATCAAATTTTATTATTAATTTTATCTGAAACTCGTAAATTTATACAAGCTCTTAGATTAATTACTAAATTAAATATTACTTATCTTAATTAAAATTCTTTACATTCTGAAATGAAATATTTCTCTTTTAATCTAAATTTTTCTATTTTCTTAATTTTTGAAATAACGCCATGTTTGCCAGAAAAAGAAATAGTTTCCACTTTCGTAATTTTGAAATTTAACTAAAAAAATTCAAAATGTAAATTATAACAAAATTTTAAAAAGAAATACAAGTGAAATGATTTTCGGTATAAATAACATTCACTGCAAATAAATATATATGTAATATTCTGAAACTAAATATTTATTCATTTTAATCAAAATAAAACTCAGATGAAAGGAAATAAAAATTCGATGTTTCTATATAACACAAAATGTGAGATATACATATTTAATTAAAAATATGATTGTTTAATTAATTTTAATATCATATAGAAATGAAAGGATTACATTGTTACAATGTATTTTTTATCCTTTGCATGACATCAAATGGTCTTTCCCTTGGAAGCGATATAATTAAATTGTAAAGTGTCAGTATATTCATAATGAATAAATAAAATATAATATTTTTAGAAGCATATAATTTAATGAGTTATTTATTTGAGAATTGGGAAATTTATTTTCATTTTAAATATTTTAATGGTTACGTTCAGTTTATGTTTAAACCATAGAAAGATAAATTAAATGTCACATTTTTTTTTGCAAGTAAAAGTGGCAATATAAAATATAAATCAAAGCTAAGATTTATTATTACAATAATCTCACTTCTTGCTTTTTTCTTGAAAAAACCCCACATATTCTTAAAATAGGGTTCTTAAAATTAATTTAAAAATCAGAGAATAGTTGTTTCTTACAAATTCTAAGCTGAAATCGTAATTTGAGAGCAAAAATTGTGTTATTTTTTATGATTATAAAATGTGTAGCTTAATCCTATTACATAAAAAGTTGTAAAATTATAAATAAAATAATAATTTGCGTGTGTATATATATATATATATATATATATATATATATATATATATATATATATATATATATATATATATATAGAATTTGCATATATATGTAATATTTCGCATGTATTTGTATTTCTCATATATATTTGCACAAAAATATATTATTTATGATTTGCATTTAAAAATATTTATTTCTTTTTATTATTATTTTCTGCATTTTTTCAAATGTATATCGCTTGTAACGTGTCTTGAAAAATGTTTGTCGCTTCGTATTTTCTTGTACCTTTCCATAAAAGTATTACTTTTAAATTATATTTAAAAAAATTCATTTCTTGCCTTTCTCGTGTGAAGTTTTACTAAAGTATATAACTGACAATTTGCATTTAAAAATATTTATATTAAATTTCCATAAATAATTCACTTATAACTTTGGTTAAAATAATCTATTTCCTGTATTTCTTTAAATATTTCTAGAAATATATTATTTTTGTTTCATTAAAAAATGTTCATCTTTTCACTTTCGGGTTGCCCAAAATAACATTATGACTTATAATTTGTATTCAATATTGGGCATTTCTATGGTTTCATCATATGTTATCGCATGTAATATCGGTACACATATTTTCTCAGTTATGTTGCATTTAAGTCTTCGAAATTCTAATTGTTCTTTAAATTATTAGGAATTTTCTTAATGTTTGGCTTATTTATATAATATTATTGACTTTCTCTAATTTATTAGATTTGTTTCAATGAATTAACAGATTCGAAACATATGGCCAGACTAACAGTAAAAAGGAGAAAAATTATTTTCGATCTCCAAAATTTAATAGAATCTTACGATTGCATTTTTTCTTATAACTCTAATACTTTCTCCCCATATATTTCATCAAAGAAAATAAAATCTTTATTTTTAAAGATCTTTATTTTTAATTGAATTGATTGGATATTCAATATAAAAATTTACTTTCCATATATATTTGGTGTGTCACAGACATATTGAATTTTAGCATTCTAAAAATCAAAATCCAACTTCCATACATTTTTTTTTCTATCGATTTGTTCTTTATTTACCAAATTTTAAAAATTGAAAACTGCAACCTTCTTATTTGTCTTATTTCTTAACTTTCTTATTTCTCACCATATTTCAATACTCAGCAATGCTCCTTCTGAATTCTATTATAACTCAAGGACTTCAACGTATCGATTTCAATGGCAGGGAAAGCAATAAAAAACTGTCTACTTTTTTGCATTTTTACTAAAAAACATTCATCTTTTATTGCAGGAATATATATTGAAATTAGATAAAAGTAAGCATTTATTGAGGTTTAGAACAGAGTCACTCTTGAAATAGAAGATATTTCGATTCACGGCGTACCAGAAGTAGTAAATTCCGAGAAATCAATACTCTTCACGAAAATTAAAACCGAGGAGAAAGTCCTTTAAAACTAGGGACTATCTAACAAATTATCTGGCGAAAATTTAGAACTGGAAATATTTTTCCCTTATATTGTTTCCATGAATTCCATTTCTGCACAAAACACAGACTTAGGATGTGGGATTGAAATGTAGAAGTATTACTTTCGATTACTTGAACGCACTATGGATGATGAAAATTATTGAATACTAGTTTTATCACGGGAAAAAGATATAGATATCAAAAAGTAATACAGAATGCGTTTTCATAAAAGAGTAAAAATTTTGTTATCCTTTTCGTATTACTTAAATATTTCATAATTTTTTGATAATTATAATTTCTTTAATTTCATTCTTGCAATTATTTCCTTGAAAATGATGGTAAAAAATATTTATAAATTTCAAATCTAATGGCATAACATGTGGTTTAATAGAGTTACAGCATGGGGTTTAGATATAAGCAAACATGCCAAGTACTCTGATTTAATCGGAGTTTCTCCGATTTTTATCAGTTTACTCCGGTAATCCGAAAATTATCAGAAAGCTCCGATTTTTTAAAGTTTGACGGTTTTAATTTTGTATTTCCCACTCTCCCTATGCAATTTGAATAATCTGCTTGTCAAATGCAATTTTTAAAAAAAATACTACTTTCGGTTTTGAAAAATTATCGTTTCCGATACTGAATGCGGTTTGCTTTTCGTCAGTCGCTAGACTTGCGCTTAGAACACGGGCGCGCCCTCAATGCGGAGACATATCACTTCTCTGCCACGAAGCGGATGTGAAGATCCTCCAAGCTTTCCCCGCGAACGGAATCCTAACCAAACTGGACCATTAAATCAGTTATTATACAGCAGATTAGGACAATGTATGCTAGGGATATTGACATTCCCACATAGCAATGCTTCCTACGAACGTATATTCAGTCTTGTTCGTAGAAACAAAACAGATTTTAGAAGCTCGATGAACATTTCGACATTATAATCAATTTTAATTGCTAAATCTCAGACTTAAAATGTTTGCTATTCTCAAAAATATGATAAAGATTTTTTTTAAAAAGCAAAATCTGCTACTATTGTTGCATTAAATAAATAAATATTGGAATATTCATAGTTTTCTTTATTTTGTGTTTATACTTATTTTTAATGAAGCTGATCTTTTTTATGAATCTAAAAGTTTCTTAGGAAAAATTTTCACCTTTTCCTTCAGAAATATATATATATATATATATATATATATATATATATATATATAGATATATATTGTAAATATTTCTATAAAATATTTTTAGCATGATTTGGAAATCTCAATAAAAAGGTAAGTCTTTGTAATATCAATCAAAATTGAAATGTTTAGAAATTTATTAATTACAGTAAACTTTTTAAATAATACATAGTAATAAAATTTACAGCTAAAGAACCAGTTTTTATATTTAAGAAGTAAAGTTATATATGTGTGTACTTCATATATAAAATAATTTTAATCTGTTTATTGCTGTTGTTTATTTAAACATTCTTCGAGTTTCATTGCTTTAAAGAAATCTATGTCAAAACTGTGAAAATAAGGGAGTACATGGCAATAACTAGTAAAAATTTGGTATCGTAGATTTGCTCCTATTTTTTCTTGTTTGCACCTATTTTTCTAGTCTTGTGCTCCTAAATTTTTTATATGGGGTTGGCAGCTCTGTATAAGACATAGTATTGTGGTGTAGGATTGAAATCCAAAAAATATAATTTATTTCAACTTATTATAAATGAATTGTTGAAGAAATGAATTGTAGGGATATGGTTAAATATTTTATCCTCTGATTCACTTTTGTTTTATCTTCTTAATGAACTTTAAAAAATTGAAGACCAAATAAGCATATCAGCAATGAATTCATCTCTGTACTCTCCATGCCAAGTTGGAATGGTGTTAAAAAACATCTGAAGCTGAATTCCTATTTCAGATAATACTTTTGGTATTCAAGACAAATTGATCAATTGATCAATCAGGAATCATTTATACATGATATTAACTTAAGATATTCAAGACAGCTTTGATCAATTGATCAAGCACCAATAGTGAGTCATTTATACATGATACTAGAATAATGGTTTGATAGTTGGAATCGACTAGTTGGAATCAGAATTCTAAATCTAATTAAAATCATCGATTCCTAAATCTTATTAAAATCATCATTCATTCCTTTTATCAGTTTCAAAAAATGGAGAGAACGGAAAATGTTGATAGCCATTTGAAATAAATTTTAATTATGGATTAGTAATTAAATTAAATATTAAAATCTTAATTAATTTAAACATATAAAATCTCAGTTATAGAATTTCTTTTAATTCCAAACTATATCCTGTGTATTTTTAATAACACATGAATGCATAATGTATTTTTTAAATGGCACATAATATATAATATATATTATAAAGTAATATATATATAATATATATTATTATATGAAAAATAGAGCATTAAAAGTATTTATAACTTTTGCCGATGACGAATATGAACAAACTTCAAAACATAATGGAAATAAACTTTCACCTGTGTAACTAATGAACAGATTGTTTGAAAGATTTTATTTAAAATGTAAGTGCTTGTTGTATTGCTGTTTGTTTAAGTAAAGAAAATATAAATTGTCAATTATATGAAATTTTAAATTATATTCTTGTTTAAATTTGTCTAACTTTGGGGTCGTAAGTGTATGAAACGCTTTTCATCATATTTTAAATCTGTTTCTTAATTAATATGTCTCTTCGTGACTTTTATATTCCTGATATTATCTTTACAAATTTAGATCTTTTTAGTAATGATAATGGATCTGTCAAAAACATCAAAGTAAATTTATACAAGATTGGTATTGTTTACTTTTATATCAGTGTGAATTCAACTGAATTATATTTCATTTGAGATATAGTGAATATTGTGATATACATAATATATTTTTAAAAAAATTGTAGAAAAGTCATTTTTTCGGAAATTTAAGATGTTTAATCAATCTTATAACAAATTAAACATTTCAGTAAATGAATCTCAATTAATAATGAATATGTATGTATATGTTTGCGTTCTACAGACCAAACTATTTGACTTACAGTTACCAAACGTGGCGCATTTGTATTTTGGAAGGTGGGAAAGCTTACCTTGGAGTGAACTTTTTGGAAATTTTATTTAATTAGAAATCAAACTGAATTTTAATGTTTAACCACTATTCTAATGCACACAAATTTTTTACGCATTACAACACTTTAAAAAATGCCATTCTAATAATAAAATATTACTAGCATTTTTTTTTATGAATTTGGGCAACTTTTTAAAATATTGTTTTGGGTCTAATTTCCAAAAATATACTGCATTTTCCCCCTGAAAACTCAAGCCGTTCAAATATTTTAAATCAAATCTAATATGTAATCAAATGATTTTCTTGTTATTATTGAAAGCTAAATAGTTTATTGTTTAATATCAGTACAGTTTAAAAGACGAATAAAAAAATAAATTAGATTACTGTGCAATATACATTTGCATTTTTAATAACCCTGTGATGCAATTTAACTGGAGTTCATAGGTTGGACTCATGAATATAATACGCTGAACATATGTAAGACAATTATACTAACAAGGCTCTGATGTCTGACAATTTATCGTAAACAGGGAAATGTTTATATTAAAGCAATTTAACTGAAATTAGGTATAACCAATATTTAAGGGGCACCACTTGGTTATCAAAGGTTATAATAACAATAAAATAAATATCCTTAACAACAATATAAAAAAAATGTAAATGTTTTCAATGTTTAATATAGGCAATGATATGCCTTCCCTGCATTGCAAAAATTCGGTTATTTTTAGAAAATGATATTTGATGTTTCAGCCATAAAAATCTTTTCTTTTAGAAATCTAAATCGATTATAAAAAATAAAAAAAGTTAACATTAGATGGTAAGTACGAAAATACTTTTCTTAGCGATATTAAGTTACATACTTTGGGGAATGTCACACAAATACATACAACTAGCTTCAGATAATTAGTTGCAGAATATGTCATTAAAGTATCGTCAACTTGGATATTTGTTTACTAAACCGCCAGAAAAATATATAAAAGTGTTTTTTAAACTCTTGCATGCTAATTTTCTAAATCATTAGTCCGCTCTATTGTTAGACGCCAGTATGCTCGACGGGATTTATCACAAAAAAAGAATTATGCGACAAAAAGATTTTTTCCCCTTTCTAAAAAAATCAGTAGAGCTCTTTCGATTCTACGAAAATATATACATATATCTAGAATAATAGGAAATCACTTTTTTCGAAGTAAGGCAAAATTCGAAAATCGCTTTCATATATATTTTCAGCCATGTTTGATTGATATTTTTGTGTAGAAATTTATTTCTCCTCTTCTGCAAAAAAGCATTGTCATTTTTTTTTCATATTTACTCTGTAAATTTCATAAAAGAATTATTGTAGTATTATATTTTTGAAAATTTTAGAATCTAATTATCATTGCTCGAGATCAATTTTATTGAATATCATGGATATAGATGCATATTGATAATTTTTACGAAAATTTACTACCTTCTAAAATACAATCACTATAATGTTATAAATATCTATGTCGTTTTGCTATAATAATCATGATATCCAAGATTAAACCACATTTTTCTTAAAAATGACTACGTCAGTTTAATTAAAACATTATGAAACCTCCATAGATAAAATAATTTTCATGGTTAATTCACTTTTCCCCTATTTTAATTTGATCAGAACTAGATTACAACATTTCATAGTTAGATTGAGAAAAGCGACACAACATTTTTATTCGGTTTAATTACATTTCTTTTGTATAAATATTCAGAAATAAATTTAAAAGCATCTTACAATCAAAATACACTGCACAGCAGTCCTCTAAAGAATATTTATAATAAATAACATTTTTAATTCAAAATTCCCATTTTTTTGGACGTTAAATTTTTTCACCAATAATGGAACATATTTATTTGACAACAACCTTAACAAGATTTGAAGGTCATCCAGGGCGAGATCGATCGACCAGCAACTGCAAACAGCTTCTAATCTATATACCTTTGTAATTGCAAACATGTATTTTTGTAATTTATATTGTAATATTATCAATAGCAAACAGCCTTGTAATTTTTATATATCAACGTGTAATTTATGTATCAAATGCCGTTCAGCTTGCACTAAACATGTATGTCGTAGCCAATAGTTTTTATTGATTAATACGCAATAAATGTGCAACATTTTATTCATTCAGAGAAAAATGATTTCCTATTTCTTCTCTGACTTCTATATAAAAGACGTATTATTGAAATTAAGGGAAATAAAGCAAGATGCAGTACTAAACTCATACTGCTTTTTTCTTCATGCAAGGCAACGGAGTAAGCTATAACAGTATCCTACCTATTTTGGAGCTGGATTTATTCAAATCCACAAATCTTTTTCTGGTTCCAAGTAGGATTTAATAGGCGGGATGCTAGGTTCTTTCTTCTTCTTTCTTTCGCCTTCTTTATCATGAAAATAGTAGGGTTTGCCAATTTCAAAATTCAGAAATTTTTCACTATAACGTAATCTTGAAAGCTAGAGTATTGTGTTTCTCATCATTCTTGAGCTCATGATTCAAAATTTCATTTTCTTCTTTCTCATAGTATGCTCTCTAGGGGTCATACATCGTCGTTGTTTCCTTACAATTACTTTATGATTCACTATCATGTATTTAACATTTTTTGCATTAATAAGTATTTGATGTTATATTTTATTTTTTAACAATTATCTTACGTATTTAAGTATTTAACATTTTTTGCATTAATACATTTAATATCCTTATTTTTTAACTTATTACAGTTACCTTATGATTCACCATCGTGAATTTAATATTTTTAGCACTAATACGCATGAAATATCATCATTATTATATTTTTAACAATTACCTTATAATTCATCAACATTAACTTTTTTGCCTTAAGGCGCATTTAATAACATTATTATTTTATTTTATTACAATTATCTTATGATTAAACATCATGCATTTAACATTTTTTTGCCTTATTACACATTTAATATCATTAATTTCTTCTTTTTTTTACAATTATCTTATGATTCAATATTATATATTTAAAAATTTTTTTGCATTAATACGTATTTAATATCTGCACTATTAAAAAAATCTGGCGCTTATTTTTATTCAATGTCGAAATTTTGAAAATAACTTTAGAAACACTTGGAAACAAATATTTACATCATATTTGCTTCTGAAACATTACCTGAAGCTAAGACACTCAACAATGTCGTACTTAATTCACTTTTAACATTTTCCAGAGCGGCGGAATTTGCTTCAAGCTCTGGATAATATTCCTCTTTGTCTCCTAATCATAACCAATGGAGTCAAATGAATATTTTATTTCCAAAAGGGTCCAAATTTAATTTCTGGAATCCCAATAGACCACGTTAGTGAAACTTCGATTCCATCACTCCTTGGTTTAACTTAATATTAAATATTGATTGTGCTTGGATGTAAATTTTGTATTCAATCAGAGTACAGTCAATTTATTTCGGTAAAATTTCACCGTATCACGCCTACGCATGCTATTTTATATTGTGGATCTTTATGTAATTTTTCCTCAAATATTTTGCTTCCGTTGTAAGGATATATACCGTTTAAATTAAATAAAATAAATGTTACTTTGATTATCAAATGACTTTTATTCAATCTTATTCCCGGTTTCCTGGAGTTTCAAAAGGCCGTAAACTAGTCTTACGATTATGTAAAATGAGTTTACTTATAAAATACAAGTAAAAAAATCTTATTTTAATTTATAAGATATTTTGAAAAATATTAAAAAAATATTTGATTTTGCCAGAGCTATTTAAATGTATTATCATAACCTATATTATAATTTTCACAATTTTTCATAAATTATTTATCAAATAGATTTTTAGGATTATAGATCTTGCTGATCTTCATATATGGGCAAAGAATTATAACTTTTTTTTGTGACTACATTTTTTTATAATTAAAATTTCTTTATAAATTATACTTTATGAAGTGATTGTAAAATATCTATTGGAAGCTTGAATGATAAAGGAAGCATAAAATATTTGACAGAATTTATTTATATTCCAATGCTTTATTTTTTTTCCATTAGTATTCAAAATTTTACTTGCAAAATTTCAAATTAACAGTACATTAAATGATAAATAATTTGTAAAGTAAAGTAAATGATATATCTTCTCATATAACACTTTTTTATTTATAGATAGAGGATTAACTTCCCGTTCCTTAAATCAAGATATTATACGATATTTTTCGATATTCTGGATGCCATACTGTATACCATGAAATAGTAAAAATACTGCACATTTTGTGCTCCTAGGATAATGGAGTAATTATATATGTAAGAATATGCATATAAAGAAAAGACGATATCTTAATTTTGATTTTTGGAATATCAAGGCTCTTCTTATAGTAGGAAAGAATAAAATCAAGTTTGGTAAATAATTAAAAATTAAATGTAGGAGTAGTATTAGTATGAAAATAAATGACGAAAACTTGTTAAGATTAAATTACGAGAGACTTCAATAGAATAAATGTTATTCCCTTTTTTTATGTTTAGCAGTATTTGATATTTAAATTATGGACTGCCACAATAATTAAATTAAATAAACTTCTGCAGAAAAAATTCATTTTGAAGAAGTTAAATCACATGAGGACAAAGATATGTTAATTTCCTTATATAGAGTTAGAAAAAGTTAACAAAGGTGTAAGAAAAGTTTTATTGGTCATTAGAAAGTCGTTAAAAATATTTTATACAATATTTATTATGCGTTCTAAACATTTCTCATTAACAATACAAATATAAAAATGTGCATGAAATTAATTATTCGATACTTATTAGTATTGAAAATTTGAGAATAAATGGCATCTACCAGTTGTTACTTTCATGTAATGTTCGGCATTTTTAAATAAAAATGTTTCTTCGTAAAACCAACTTTTAAAAATTAATTCTTTCTTAAAACTCTAAATAAATTTAGGTACTTTTATTGATTTTCCTCTAATTTTGCATTAGTTTTTAAAAGCAAGTGCACAGTTTCAAAAATGAAAAACTATTATTATTATTACAGAAAGAAAAACTATAATTATTATAGAAAAGGGGCATTTTCCCAATTTTCAAAATTTCATCATCAAGATTTTTGATTAAAATATTTTAAACTAAACAACATAATACAAGTTTAGCATGGACAAGATTATAATATTTTTCATCAGCTTAAAAATATATCTTTACATGAATTTTGAGTATTAAAGAATTGACTATCCAAGTATCTTTGCAAATGTGAGTGTTAATTATGCACATTATCCTACATTTTAAACTTTTACTATCTTACTTTAAAAAATTTTCTACTATTGCATTACAGTCATTCCGTCCTATAGTAAAACATAATTTCGCTTCAAACAATTTAATATAAAATTTTCAAACGATTACAAATTTCAAAGAGTTTATGAAAAGCCTAGAAATTCTTCTAATTATTAATCTTTATACAAAAACGAAATTTTACTTAACTCATTTTAACATAACTTTTTCGCATATAACACATATTTTTAAATGTATCGATCATTTCCATATTGTAATTCAATTTTGATAATCATAACTTATTTCGCTTCAAATAATCGCCAAATTAGATTTAAAAAATGTCATAGCTTTCTTTACATCTTTTGTGTAAATCAGCATTGGCGTTGCACATTTCATCAGAAACTTCACACTTTTATCACCTTTACAGTAAGCAAATATTGCGTGATTTCATTAGGAATGAATGCTTTCAGTCGTAAAGTCTTGATAATCAGACTTAGTTCATTTTCTCTAACACATCTAGTAAAAAGAAAAAGAAATTAGTCACGTAGTTCTAATTGCTAGACATAAAAAAAGTATAAACTGCCCGAAGGTAAGAGGGTGTGGCTACCAGGCTGGTGTTTATTTTAGTAAATGATGTAAAAATCGGGCATTCGCCTTAGTGTCTGGGCGACAATTGTGTCACACGGTGAATAGGCAAACAGGTTGAGCTAATGAGTAGGAATCCAAAACTGAAAATGCGTAGAGAAAATTAGGAATCTTAAAGCAGGCAATTACGTGATCTTTCATTTAATCTGATAATCAAGTACTTATTAACTCTCTGTAGGCTAATAACAAGGAAGTAGTAATTTTTCATAATTTTGTTTCATATTTAGATTTTTTTTTATCTGTTCATATATGCAAATACAAGATTTATTTTCTTTTAAAAATGTATAATCAATATTTCGTAAGAGTACAATTTTCTGAGAAAATTTCCTCTTATTATCATTTAAATTAATTAAAAGTATTACGCTTAATTCTTTTTTTCTCTTGAGTAAATAAATTATTCTTAAGAATTAGAATATTAACTGTTTAAATTAAATAAATATACAAAAAAACCCCAATTTTATTAGATTTTTTATATATCTAGAATATGATTGATTCTTGAAGTATTAATTCTCGATTTAAGCTACTATTCTGCCACATAGGAATTGATTTATAGTATTTTTTCTTAACTTTTGTTTTTCTCTAAAATATGATGGAATTACTGTTTTCCGCCAGTATATAAAAATCAAGAATTACATACTTTGTAGAAAAAGCTATAAAATGTATAATTTTACCAAAATATCTTTAACTTACACCATAAAGAGAGATGTCTTGGAATTCTAAGTATTTAGTTCAAATTAAGTCTTAATTTTACAAAATCTTAAGAAATATGCACTCGGGGGAAAAAGTAACTCGATGCATAATTATTCTTCGAATATAAGGACTTCTTTACATCTCTAAAAATACATTAATTTACATTTTCTATCCACTCTGTAAGTATTTTTAACAATTAAAATTTCAAATTAAGTAAATGAAACATCAAATTTTGCATAAGGAGAGTCATCCAAGCATAGAGGGTTATGATTTAAGATATTTAGTTTATATATATTTATGTATACATATTTCTGAAAATTTTCAGTTTTTTGAAGTTTCTATAAAATTAACTTATCTTCAAAGCTCATTTCAATAAAAACCATTATAACTCTGTTTAAAAGAAGATATCCCTCAGATGTCTCTGAAAGAATTTTATCTGACAAATCATTTCATTACATTTTTATATAAAATATTTTCAATGTTAGGTAAAAAAGAATTCTAAAACTGCATTGAAAAACGTTAGATGTTATTATAATAATTTTTATCAAGCAACACTTTGGGTTTATTTAAGGATAACACAATCATTGCATGTACTCATCAAGCCAGCAACGAACTTCTGACATCTTCATGCAAGTATAATGTGCAATATTCACTCAAAATTTATATTTTGCTTCATTTTTTACTTGAATTGTAATCGAGTATTTTCTCTAATTCTCTAATTTTGGTTTTATGCAATCTCCCCATAAACCTTTTGATACCAAGTTAATAAAAAAAATATGAAGGTATACAAAATCTAAGGTACTCTCTATATTGACAGTATTACTTGGTTGAAAATGGACATTGACACCAAATTATAAAATATTAAATGGATACTTCAAAATCGACAGAATATACTCAATGATTCTTTCAACTTTAATAAATCTTTATTTTAAATGCAGTTTCAAAATGTTAGAGAATATTATTTTATCAACATTATATTGCATCCATTCTTTTTTTTTTATCAAAAAATAGTTATGATTTTTTTAATTTTCTTTTTTTCAGTATATTATTTATTTTATTATTTTATAATTTTCTTTTCATTATTTGTTATTTTTATTTATGGTTACAATAATTTCGCTCTTTTTTTCATTTACAGCTTATTATGTATCGATGGATTATCTAAGTGTGTACATAGGCATTTTGTACAGAAGATGTATCAGTATGTAAAATGTATATAGATTCATGCATTATTTTATTTTGTAAAAAGTATCGATCAATAAACAATTAGTCCAGAAAACAACTTTTATTTTTATTTTTGTTTTTTTTTAATATTTTGTCTTATATATTTTTATTTATTATACGTATAACGTACTTTTTTATGTTAAAGTGACTTATGTGTAATTTTCTAAATTAACTTCGTGACTTAATTTATTTTTGTCAAGAAAAAAAATGAGTTTGATTTTCAATTCTTGTTTGGAAAAATGTGTTAATATTTCTATGTAGAACGATAAGGAAACTAATTTTCTTACAACAAATATTATTTGAATTCGATATAAAATGTTTTAATATTTAGGATTTTTTTTTTTTAAATTTGAAGAAGTAAAATGCAATATTATTCACAAATCTTATTAGAATTTTTTTGTGTAAAATTCCAAAATAGTCGGAAAATTTTATTCGAAACGCTTATTGTGCTGTCTATCTAAATTTTAAAATTTAAGGTTTTGTTAAATATATATAACTATTGTAATCATAAAAACATTTTCAAATGCTCTTTTTAAAAAATAATTAAAAATCAGAAAGCAAAAAGAAAAATTTTAAAGATATATTATATTTTTTTATTGCAGTACAAATTTAACTTAATGCATACATGATTCTTCTTATTTCTTCAGAGAAAATATTTCATTTTCTATTGACTATTTTTTAACCAATTGGTCAAAACAATGTTTTCTACATTTTAATTTTCGTTTCTCTTTGAATAATATTCGTTGAGTAAAAATGAAATTCTTTTTTTATATTTAAAGATTTTTATTTAAATTAGAATAATGACATTAAATCAAAAACAAACTCTTTCGATTCATCATATATTGTACCAGAAAATAGCAAATATCTAATAATAATGCTGTTTTGTTTTTAAAATATAGGAATTATTTTTCATTTTTTAGTCATTTTATTAAAATACACCGACAGTTACATTTGGCAAAGACATTTTAAACCAAAGATATTTAGCAAAAGATTTAGAAGATTGACTGATGAAATTGATTGTATCTAATATAAAACTTTATTTAGCAAAAAATTTAGAAGATTGATTGATGAAATTGATTGTATCTAATCTAAAATTTTATTTAGCAAAAAATTTAGAAGATTGATTGATGAAATTGATTGTATCTAATCTAAAACTTTATTTAGCAAAAAATTTAGAAGATTGACTGATGAAATTGATTGTATCTAATATAAAACTTTTACTGAAAAGTGTTATATATTAAGTCAAAAATCAAGTTTGTAGAGATCTTTAATGTACAACTTAAATTTGTTCAAAACCAAATCTTATCTGATATTAAGCATTAATTACAAATATACCTATAAGAAACTTGTGTCTTCATCCTTTTTTGCATATTTAATTGTGAAATCAAACGCAGAAGGCAATCTATACGAACACATGATCCAAAGATATAATATTCTACTTATTTTATAAACTTTTATAACTTTTAAATATTTTATTTTCATAATTTTTCTCACAAAAATAAACATATCCAATGTTACAAAAAATACAAAAGGACTTCAAAATATCTTATCCAAATATTTCGTAGTATAAAATGCCATTGTGAACATAAGGTGCTCTTTAAAATTAGCTGCTCAGCAACAGGATCTGATTTCTCTTGCAACTAATAGATAAAAGTAACTTTTTTAACTGCATTACTTTTAGAGGAGTACATTCTTATAAAAGGAAAATTCTACACAATGAAATAAGTTCGAGAAAATTGCCAAGCTTTTGTACCCGGGTTAAATGAAATTTAAGAAAATTTCAAAGAATCTCGCTGGAAGAAAGAAAAGGCAAAACCAAGGGGAAAAAAAAGGTACGCAAAAAAATTGGGAAACTTCGCCATCTCAATTTCATTTAGAGTTTGATTGGATTAGTCTTTGTTTGTCCTCTAAAGCGAAACTCTGTGAGATAAATGTAGTTAATGCAAAAATCTGATTAAGGCAAGAAATTCCATTATTTTTATTATATAAGACTGTTAGGTGAAATAAACTTTTTGAAGAAGAAAGAAAAAAGATTGAGATGCTTTGAACGTGAGCGCTGCTAGTCTGAAGCTCCGCAAATAATTGAATTCAATGATTTTAATGGAAGCTTACTTGGCACAACTTGAAATATTTGAATGTTTAAGAACGATCGATTGGATTGAAGCGTGGGTGGGTGATGTTTCAACTCAAGTATTGTTCGAATCGATCGAATTCGAAGTAAAAATAATTTTTAAGTATTAGCTAAATAAGATGCATCGTCAAGCTATAAAGTTTAATTAATTAATTCAATAAATAATTGCTTAATTGAAATAGATTCATTTAAAATTTATTTTCATTTTACAGTAATATGAAACAGATATTGTATAATTATTTTTAATATTCAGATTAAATTCATTAGTCAAATTAGATCTTGACACTCTTCAAATAAAGTGAATCACAGTTATAATATTAGCATTAGAGTAATCAATTTGTATTATTAGATCATATCTTTAAGATAAAATATACCTTGTTTTAAATATTAGCTAAATAGGATTCATCAAGATTTTTAACTATCACCTTCAATGAACTTCCGTTTTAATTGTAATGAGATCATTCAATTAATTTATACTGAGTTTATATTATATTGGTGAGTGATTACATTTTAAATCAAAAAAAATATTAAGTTTCAGTAAGGCACTTAAGATTAAAATTATTCATCAGATTAAGATTAAAATTATTCTTTTAAATTAAAATTATTCATCAAGTTACATTTTAGTTATCTTCTATTAAAATGACACTTACCAATAACATCGAGGTAGATTAAGCAGATTTTAAAACTTATTTTTTCCCTTAAAATTTCTAATTTGTTCGGAAAAATCATTTAACACTCAATTATAGACATAAAAACTGAAATTGAAGCTTTATATTCATTAATTTTATATTAATATATTAACATTAAAAACCAGATGATTGAAGATAACATTGATTATAAAAATTAACATTGTTTATCAAAGCAAGAAGTTATTCATTATCCTTCAGATTTGCCTATTAGAAAGTATTTGTCCTGATATTATAATTATAACTAATATTTAACCCCCGAATTATTTATTATATTAAATATGATATTATATTTGAAACTACTATTTGGTTTCTAAAATATCCTTTCCCAAAGCTATTAGAACACAAAAATTAAAACATAAAATAACATAGAAGTATCTTGCACTTTTAAACATCTTTTTCATGGAAATATTTTTCCTTTTATATTTCCAAAATTTTAAATTTAATCGAAAATTTTGCTTTCTTTCGTGTTACCACAGCCTTAGTTAGCTGCATGTATTCTCTAATTGGAATTATTATATGTGTACCTTTTTTACGAAATATTTCAACATCTCCCTTCCAATCTTTTGAATCCTTGGCTTACTTATGTGATAAAAGTAGCAAAGAATTATACGCTAAATCGCGGTAAACGAGAAAAAGGAGCAGCAATGATGCAATTGATCTAGTCGGAAAACACCAATAACATCAGAATGCATGACCGAGGACCTGTAATTGTCTCGCTCATATTCAGGTTCTTCAGTATGCCAAATAATGCAGCTAAATAGTATATAATAATAACAGAAAGTAAAGATATAGATAGAATAATAAACATAGAAAATAGAAAGGAATAGAAAAGCTAAATATAAAATAGTGGAGTACGATTAAAAAACAAAGTGATGCTTGATGTTATTCTTGACTAATGATCGCCAAGTTCTTTAGTTCCCAAGCTTGTCCCCAGTCAGGGTGGCTATAGTTCCAATTGATTATTTCTGAGTCATACTCTATAGTAAAGTGTACCAACAGGAATATATATTCTTTGAAAAATATCAGTACTAAGAAGTCTTAAAAGAAGCATGGCCAATGAAAATTTGATTAAAATATATATTCACTTACAAAAGCATTGCAACATTTTGCTCTTACTAATACTTTGCACACAATATGAAATTTAATGTCTCTGCTAGCTATTTATGAAACTTAATTATATTAGCAGAACCTTTTTTACCTTTTTCTATTAGAATCTAATTTATAAATTGCATTCACACAGTGATAAAAAAACATTCTTTTGGAATTAGCTTTCAAGAATTCTATCATAGCGAGTTTTGGAATTTAAAATTTAATTAAAAAGGCAGACAGTAAAAAAATGGAATGAATAGCTTTTCTAGGATACTAAGAACCGCTGGAATTTTATATAGCTTGCGCATGAAACCTTATAAAATGTTAACTTCTTTTACAGAAAAATAAAAAAAATAATAATAAATCTGTTTAGTTTTAAGAAAATATAGGAAGCATTTAAGTGAAAAGGGGTGAAATGAGACAGAATCTAATACATTCAAAATCTATTGATGAATAAACGTATAAATCGCTTTACACATAATGAATATTTTATGTAAAACGAATTATATGAAGAACTAATCTCATTTTAGATTATTTATGATTTTGGATTCTGAATCCTTTTGCTCAATAAAATGAGTATATTTTATTTTAAATAATAGTATCAATAAATTATTTATTTCTACGTCTCATGTATGATGTCATGCTTTTCATACACATTAAACTTTAAACTTCAACACCATTGCATGACCGTGCATGCAGGATATCAAAATTTATGAATCAATAAGATGAACCAAGACTGCAGTCTTAGTTAAATTATGTTGAAGGATTTGAGTTTCGAGTGTGTTTCTAGGGTCTAGAATTTCCGCCATAAGATACAGTGGCTTATTTAAAAGACTAGTTTCAAGACAGAAGATGAGATGTAGTACATATGCAATTATTATTACTTTTCATATACGTTACATGCTATATTGCCAACAATAGCAAATTTTTCCATTAAATATTTAATTAACAGGAATGGTCTCTGAAATATTATCATATGCTCTCTGATAAAGGTCTTATTCCGTTTAAAATTGTGATCCTTGAACAAGACCGGGAATGCTATGAATGCTCACATTTTTATTTTCTTAAATACCACACAAAAGGAGTTTTTTTTTTTTGAATAAATGATAAGTCATCCTTCTGACATTCCGACCCGCCATGAAGGCACACGGATTTAAACCATAAAACTGAATGACTGGACCGCCGCCGCAGCAACACTGGTGGGAACTGTGGTTGAGTCCTAAGGACCATCACCGGCCACGGTACATTCCTCCCCGAAGGAAGCACGTCCCGTCATCGATGGAGATCCAACCACCATGTCGGAAGCATCTCATCCTCATTTCGAGGTGCCCCTCCCGGGGGTGTGAATAAATGGTAATAATTTCGACATTTTTTGTTTGACCGATTGAAATCAATAATCTGTCATATAAATGCAATTTTATTCACAAGTTCGTATATTAAATTTCATTTATCTAAATCAATGCAATTTTTTGTCATCACATTTACATACATGCGAATTCATGTAAATGTATGCATCAGCGAACAGTCAACCCATAAATGAATTCCGTTAAACTTTAATATGAATCTTTAAAAACTAAATAAAAATCTATATAAAATTTTATTCCGTATGCTCTTTATTTTTTTTTAATTATCGTGTTTGCGTACTTGTTAAATAAGATAGAAAAACAATTTCCTGTTAAAGGATTTCGTTCAAAATTTAATAAATAGGAGATTAGTCTTTGCCCACACTTAATGCAAGGATTATATACCAAATCCAAAACATTTAATTCAAATAATTTTGATACCCTGCTGAGAGACAGTGGAAGCAACAGACAAATAAAAATTTTTAAATTCCTTTTTCAGATTCTGAGAAATTAGAAACTAGACATTCATCAAACCCCGATTTTTTTTATATAATTTAAATATTTTTGGCTTTGGATACTTCATATGAGAGGAAGTAAAAATTAAATGTACGACAGTAGATCTGAAGTAAAAAAGAGATAAATGTTCAAATTTTGCCAAAATTGTGAAGATGCATTTAATAGATTTCTGTTTATTTCAAATTTTATAAGCGCTCGAAAATGCTTATTTAAACAGTTACAACCAGAATGATAATCTATATAGTTTTGAAGCAGAAATATATTTTATTTTTATTGATATAAAAATGATAAAACCGAATCTTTCTGTATCTTGTTATATT
Organism: Argiope aurantia; assembly: GCA_026543865.1. NCBI lineage: Eukaryota > Metazoa > Arthropoda > Arachnida > Araneae > Araneidae > Argiope > Argiope aurantia. The sequence continues at coordinate 168,811 of JAPMOR010070900.1, forward strand.
TTTTTCAATTTAATTTTTATAAAGAATTTAATTGATTAAATGCTTCAATTTTAAAAATACGTAGGTGGTTGGCAAAAACACAATTAATTCCTATAAAAACATTTGAGATGTCTGGGGAACATGGTGAACAGATTATATCCCCTGTCGAAAAAAATACACTTATATTTTAAAGCTTCATAATTCAAGATTAAGTGTAAGTTGAGTACTGATATTAAATGTGTATAATTATTTATTGAAACATTGAGTAGGTAAATATTAGGTAATATAATGCCGAAAATTTCACATTAATATTTATTTTAGAACATTGGAAAGGTTAATAGTTTAATGTATTAATATTTTACTATATAATTAACAACGGAAAAACATTCATTATGAACTTGGCGTTGGGAAATAAAAAAATCATCGTTAGCTTCATTTTAATAGCTAATACGAGCGAATTCTATGGCAAATTTTCATTCTCAACAATGCAGTGTGTGAAAAAAAGGCAAAATTAAATGATTCGTCTAATGAAAATTAATCTCAAATATATTTACATTAGGCATGCGATAAAAAAAATATTTTCCAGTCTTTTCAAAAATTAAATATTTAAGCATTTATTCTGAACTTTAAATATTTATTTAAGTCTATAAATATAAATTTATGGACTTTAAAATGCATTCATAATTAAATTATATTTTTCTGTAAATATAAAATCTATAAATAATAGTTAATGAATAAAATTACAAAGTTAATAAATATTTGTATGAAAACTGATATTTATTGTAATAGATGCATAAATTGTAACAATAAAATAAAGAGGCAAATAATTAAAGATTATGAAATAATAATTTTTTAAATAATTTATATCTTTAAAAAATTCTCTATAAAAATCTGGAGATGCGACAACGATATTTACAATATTTATTGATGAAAGGTGTGGAATTCTAGTAAATCAGTTTCAAAGTTGGACAAGTCTCACCACTTTGGAAGGGTTTTCTTAATTTTTTTTAGAAAGGATCAAATGAAGAAGCTTCTATTTGATTCTTTATTGCACTTTCAAACCTTTCTAATACACAAATGTAAAATAGTTTTACAAAGAATGGTTGATTTTAAGTGAATTTCCTTACATTTGAGGTTGATCTTCATAATTGAATAATATAATGATTCCAAAAATCTGCTATATCAATTCCGACTCGATACAACTGGAACAATTTTACGCATTTCTAAATGGTAATTTAATTAAAGAAATCGATAAATACACATCAGTATTATTTCTTTTATCAAAGGTATTATTAATAATTCTTCAGTTATGAATTATGTATAAACCACATACAATTTGTCTGCCATTTAATAGAATAGCTTACTGAAGCTTAAAGAAATTTTCTATTATTAATGACTCTGCTCTATCCTATTGTGCTGACAGTCCGTGAACAATTAATTGCAGGTACTCTGATAGATTATCAAAGTGAGCGATCAAAACATCATGCACAGATTTGTTGAATTAAACTACCGAAGCGTGGGAAGCGGAAAAAGGAATATATTTTATATCAGATGTCATGACCATATTCAGATAAGAATTCTGCAATCAAATAATAATGGTTATTTTCCCATACTAGTAATAATAGTGAATGTATTCAAAGAAAATGAAAGAATGATGTTAAAATCATAGTGTTCTATAATTTTCATCAAATGTCACTGTCCAAATGAAATAATTATATTAGATGTGTATATCGAAATAATGTCTGATTTTATCAGAATGTGCAGTAATATCAACTACATTGTATTATCTTAAATATTAAATCACCTAACCATACTAATAATTCTATCTGAATTAGCTAGATCTTAAACCGTTAATAAAAAAAGATCCAAGAAATATAAGAAATGTAATTAATTTGCATTGATGTCTCTGAAAATTATTTAAAATAAATATTTTTCCTTTCTAAAAATATTTTTTAATATTAATAAATTCAACAAAAACATAACAAAAATGTCTTTAAATTTTATGAATTATAGTTTGAAAAACAAAGTTTGTTTTTAACTTCAAATGATAAAATTCTTTTTGCGTTATCTGGATTTTGTCAGCTGTTACCAAATGTAATTATTGTTAATATAAATTCTTTTATAATGTAGCTTGCCTGCATTTTTTTAAAATTTTGGGCTTACGTTAGATTGGTAGACTAGCGTCTTCATGATTTTTTTTTTCATTTTGTTCTTATATAGGTAGAATACCGTTTTCATTTTTTTTTCATTTTGTACTTTTATTGGTAGAATATCGTTTGCAAAATCTTAATTGAAAAAAATTTAAGTGAGGTAAGTCATAATGTGTAATATTTTTTTCTCAAAATTATGTACAAAGTATATTTACAAACAAAGGATTTATTATAAAATCATTATGCATTTCTAATAAGAATATGCTTCTTGTATAATTTTCCATGCAAATTTAACCGTAAAAAAATCAATAAAGCCAACTTTTTCTTATATATACCATATCTTTTTAAATATTGAAATATTTCAAGACCTCCAAATGATAAACATAGTGATGAAAATTAAAAACTTCATTTGTGATGCATAGGTTTTAAAAAAAATTAACAATATTAAAAATCATTATTCATTCATCAATATTCAGTGTTCATACATTGTAATCATTCTTAACAGTAAGATTACAAGTTTGGCGTATACAAAGGAATCCTTTTCATTCAAACAACTTCAGAGTACCAACTCAGTATTTAAAAAATTAAAATTAGCAGTGAACAATTTCTAAATTTCTAAATGAATTTTTATAGATATAATCTAAACTTTGGAAGTTGGTTATCATGCCGTGCATTCAAAGCGGACAATTTAAAGAATGTGCCATAATATGATCATTTCAAAAGCCTAATTTATAAGATTGAAATTAATCTCTGCAAGCTATAATTTAACCAGTATCAAAGTATTGTAAATCAACCTTCTTCCTTTTTATTACAATTTGTTTCACAGTATAAAAATAAAATACACAAAAGAATAATCATTGTTAAATAGATAACTAAATCAGAAATTCACATATTATGTATTTTAAAATTATTGCTCTGAATTAAAATTTGGAATTTGATATTTAAGCAAATAGTTCTCCAGTAATGAGAATCAACTGTATTTAAATGCACATCAAAATATTTTATTTTATTATTTGCTTGGAAACAAAATTGGTAAATTGGTAAAAGCATATTTATTCAATGACTATGTACCTAGTTAATTTCCAAATAAATTTTGTATAATTTTATATTTTTTGTTTTTAATTTGAAATAAAATTTCAAATTAAATCAGGTAGATAGGAAAATGGAAGAAGCGTCAGCTCAGTAGGTTTTCCAACTCGTCACTAAACGGTAAATGCTTTAATCTTTGAACTGTTCATGATTCGTTATCCGCATATTTTTAAAAAGTTTTTTTTTCTAAAACGCCATGACATTGTTAGATAAAAATGATTTCAAATTTTTGTATGAACAAAGCCTGAAAACATTAGCAAAATGTTTAGAATTACCAACCAATTTAACCATCTAGAAAAAAGACTGAGACATTAAAAATTGACATACATTAAAATTGCTATTTAATTGCAGGTACAAAAAACACTCTGCAATCAATAATACCTTGCAAGAAGATTCAAGAGCAATCAGCTTTTAATTTTTTATTAAAAAAACATAATGGAATAATGGTCCATTCGTTAATTTTGAATTGTTTAATTTAAAAAGAATTTCTACCGAAAGAGTGTAAAAGATTCAAATATTGAAGAATTTCACTATTTAAAACCCTCCAACAAAAGGATCCTGCGGTTTTGAACGAAACTACATCTTCTCGTTCTGAAACTGGAATAATTTAAATTCATTAAAAATAGAAATTAATCCTTCAGTTGGAAAATATTTGCAGCGTTTTTACGAAAGCCGTTTCTATTGTTTTAATGTGGGAAAAGAAATTGAATCCCGAAACTGGATTTTTTGAAAATCAAGCATTGTTTAGGAAACAGCTGGAAATACTGAAAGGATTTGTTCTTCCTGTTAACAAAGGGGATTTCTGTTCTTTGTCTTTATATGAAGTGCAATCTAAGAACTTAAGGCAATACCAACATTTACACACACATTATGTGAATAAATAAGTTTAGGTAATTAAGAAAATTTTAGACGCGGAATCACGATTTAAATTTAAATTAACACTTTTTAGGGCAACTCATTTATGATAAACTAAGAATTTGTAAACATTGCTTTAGTATTCATTCCTCATATTTCACAAATCTGATTTTTTTAAAATCATTTATTATTTCCTCTTTCTATTTATTTAATCATAAAAATGTCAACAAAAATATTTTTTCAAAATATACTCATTTATTAGAGTTTTAAAAATTAGATTCTTTACTTTGGTGATTTTCTTCTCTTTAGCCTAAAATTAGTAAATCCTAATAAATGTTACAGAATATTAAAATAAATTTTTTCCAACCCCAATACCAGGTGATGGTAATTGTGTGAAGATAAAATTTCATTTAGTTAATTAATCAACTAAAAGTTATATTTTGTAAATATTAAAATCGTGAACTGTTTTGAAAAATACATCCGTGAAGATAATAAATAAATAATTTCATAATATAAATTCATAATATAATTAATAAAATAATAAATTCACAAATAATTAAAAATCGACTACAAAACATGTCAAATTAAGTAACAAGTTGATCTTAATAATGGATCAAAAAATAAATAAAAATATACAAAAATGATTCTTTTGTATTAAAATTATATTATGATGCTAAAATTATGAAAACTTCAGACTTATTAACATTTATAATCAAATGCATCTTTATCGATAATAATATGAATAATTCAATTTTTAAGTTAAAATAAATCATATTATTACTACAATTCAAAAGATTGTATTCCATCAGATCATGTTGTTTATTTCATTCTTGTTATTAAAATGATTTAAGAAAAGATATGTAAGTGATTTATTGCATATCGTCCTTAAATTATAAGAACCTCAGATTGTTTAATATTTTTAATCAACTGTATCTTTATTGATAATAATATTAACAATTCAATTTTTAAGTTAAATGATATTATTGCTACAATGATAGATATTGTATTCAATCAAACCATGGTGTTTATTCCCTTTTGTATCATTAAAACGGCTTGAAGAAAGGTATTTAACAATCTCTTGTCAAACATTGTGACAGTTAAACACAGTTAAGAGAGTTAATGTCTCAATTAGAAATTTTATATGATTTATGAGACTTTACATTATAATATAAACATTCAATTCCCTTTAAGGGAAAATTTAAACATTTCTAATTAATATTAAATTTAGAGCTACCATTTATTTATAAAGGTTTATTAATTGATTCAGACCTGCAGATTCTTGTGTATTGTTTACAGTTTTCAATCATCCGAAATCAATAATCAAATCACTATGACGATATTTTATAAATTAAATTACTTTTCACTTCTAGAAAAACCCATACTGATTATTATTCTGTTGAAAGTGATAATCATTTTCCTCTAAGATATTGAACATTATTTAAAATAAGTGTAAAAGATATCTTATTTTTAAACGATTCAATCCAAATAAGTTTGATAATAATATTATTATTTCCAGTGAAAATGGTATGTGAGTATAAATCGAGAAATTTAACAATCGAAACTCAGGGAGTTCTATTTTATATAGGCAAAATTTGACTTATTTCGTTATATTAATTTTAGTTTCATCGCTTCAGCTATTCATTTTAGGTTACATTGAAATATACATTCTATCTAAATAGTTAATTCTATAAGTGACAATTAAACCTGTAGAGCTCGTCAGAAATTTGTATCGACGTGTCAAAACTATATGCAATCTATAGAAATGAAGGTAAACTCTTGATAGTTAAGCACAGTAAATAAATAAGTATTCGACTGTGACAATAAACTGGAGAATCGTGAAACTCAATTCTGAAAAGAATAAACGAAACTTATTTTTTAATGCATATTTCCTGTAAAATTCTGGTACTATCCGTAAAACTTCGAATTATAAATCTAGAAAAGAAGTGTTTATTCTTAAAAATGCTCCAAGGAGTTTTAATTTTTATTTTATAAAATATGCAGAAATTTATTTATTTCATTGAATAACAATATTGAAATGCACTTCCCAATGTTGGATTGATTTATATACTGAAATATAAATTCGAGAGATATATGATTCTCATTTCCATTCCACAGTTACTAGAAAGTGGCGTAATAGTTAATTAATTGGATGAAGGACGGTTAAGCCTACATTGTAAGGCGTTTGGTTGTCAACGACACGGAGCGGGTCAGAAATTTCCATCGACAGTTAAAGCTACTTGTAATCAATAGAATTGACAATGGTAAACTTTTGACATTAAAACACAGTAAATAAACAAGGTTTCGGTAGTCATAATAAACCAGATATACATGAAGCTTGGTTCCAAAATGAGAAAATTAATTTCATTTTCGAATTTCCTTTCATTGTGAGGATTCAGCAATAATCGTAGAAATTTGTAATTTAAATGAAATGATCTGGAAATGAGCTGAAATTGTAGTTAAATATTCTCACCATTTTAATTAATTTAAAACGTTGATTCTTAGTTTATAAAATATATCTAAAGATAATCATCTTATAAATGATAAAATAATCAGTTTTCAATATTGGATTCATTTATTTATTGAAACATAATTTTTAAAGGCCAAGTGAGTTCGAAGGATACGTGATTATCATTTAGAAAAGGGTGTCCTTATGTTTAATATTTTGGCTAGAATTCTAATTGCTTTTGAGTCTGCCGTTTAATATTAAGAATGCATTGAAAATGTCATTTTAACAAGAACAGAGAGTTCAAATATAAAAAATGAAATTTTATGACCTAATGGGAAATTTTTGTTTAAAAGCATTTCCGTTTGATTGATAAGTTTATTTTATATTCTCTTATGTTATCAGTTTGACGGCAGTTAATAAGTCCCAATAAGACACTGAAGAAAACCTTGACGACAAGAAAGAAAACGACTTTGAGAAAAAGAAAGTTAAACAGATTGCATTAGAAAGGAAAGAAAAGATGCAAATAGCTTTATATAAAAAAGAGGCAGGTAGAAATTATAATAGCTTTACTTAAAATTTACTTAACCTTACTTACTTTTCAAAAAATAGGTAGAATGGTTAATATTTTGAAATTCTAGGTTGAAAAAATAATGGATTATTTTCTTAGATTAGCTTGCAGAGGGGTTTTAAAATTGAAGAATTTTTTTATAACTTTTTTTCAACATTTGTTTAATATATTTATCTCCATAGATTTTTTTAAAAAAAAGTTATTTACTACATGGAGTGACTGATGACGTTTATAGAGTAAAAAAAACATATAAGTTTTTTAAACTATTTAAATTAATTCATTTTTTTTCAAAAATGATATAATTTTAAGATAAAAAATGTAAATGTATTAATTAAGAAAACATTTTTTGAAAAACTTCCGAATTGACATAATTATGAACTCGTTAATTTTACTTTATCATGTATTCACGAAGTTTTTGAAAAAAATAATTAAGCATTTTAACACTTTATCTCATAAATGGATATTAAGGTTTGAGATGTATGTAAGAAATTTAAAAAGATTTGAATTTTGTAAGCTATGTTGGTGATTTGTTTTATAGCTGAAGATAAGGTCTAACTGAGAAATTAATAGTTGCTCTATCAACTGTAAAAATACAATTTATGTAGCGTATTTGAAACATGTTTCTAAAATCTTTTCTCTAAACAGTGGTTTATGTCTTACTAAAAAATTAAAAAAAAATAATGAAATCAAAAAACATGTAGCACATTTTTAAAATATATATGTATTTTTTAGTGTATTTATTGTTATTAAACAACATCCAAAACAGAATGTATGAATTATTTGAAAAAGATAATTACAAGTTGTGTACTTTAAAACTAGTTTTACTGTCATTGAAGAACCTCAGGAATCAGCGAAACGTGTAACATGCCGTGAGATTTGTTAAATGCTATTTAGTATGTTCCTTCTAAAGAGGAAAATGCGTTTATCCTGATATTCTTTCATAAGAAGAAGGATAAGAGCATCCACGAATTTGCAAGTAACGCTTGTTACACTTTCGAAATTTCTGGACCCACACGCACAGGCCCTGCTTGCTGGTTCTCCAAGGAATTCCCAATTTACATTACAGCCTCCAGACCACGTATTTCCAGAGCAGCATAAAATTCATTATCGTTCATTTGCATGCTGTTGCTGCAGAGGCCCGTTCCCTTCAAAAGGCCCAAGGACCACCCCATAAAGGGTAAGCAGACGCCATAGCTTAACAAACCCTCCTTGGGTTGAGCAGAATAATCGATAGCTCTAGGAGCCTGACTGTATCGATTGCCCTTTGCTCCGCATCACGGCTGGGCCCCACCCCCTTCAGCCCTTAGTGTGACATGGACTTATTACAGGTTCAGGACCAGCTCAGGGCCCCATTCGTCGATATTCGGGGACGAGTGCTTTGGCCTCCGGGCAGTGGTGTTGTTTTCGGTAATGGCCCTTATTGAGCGAATCGATTCGATTATTTTCGAGTTTTTGAACAGGAAGGGTGGAACTTTCAAAAAGTACCAATCTGTTGTTCAAGTAAGCTAACGATGTGGATAGAAAAAAAAAGGATTTATAAATGCTTTGGAAAGATTATAATTGACACAGTATATATTTTTTGTTGATGGTATAAAGTATATATGAGTATGTAGTTACTGGTGATTAAAAACTAACTAATCAGAGTCTGTATAGTCAGTGACAAATCAAGTTGACAATTTGTATTAATTCATCCAGTTAAGTAATAATAAAAGTCAGATTTATCATTCATTCGTATCACCTTAATGGCAATTAATATAACTAAATAGGAATTACCACTTCTGTGGTATAAAACATATTTGTAAATCATATGAAACATGTTAGTCACTTTGAACATAAAAAACACAAAAAAACGTGGCAATGTAATTTTTAGTACAATTCAACCAACTATGAAAAGTAAATTCATTTTTTAAATTAAAATTAATTCACTACTTGGAATGCTTTTCGTAATCTATATATGTTATTATTATATGTTATTCTCTGACGGTGCTTTCCTTCCTTCTTTGTAGGTTGAATTTTTAACAATTATGGTACAATTTGACGAATAAATATTTGTAAATAAAAGAGTAACTACTGTAACATGTTTAGAAAATAGCATGGATAAGGTGTTGGAAGAATATCAATGTAATGAAATTTTTCTGAATAATTAAAATAAACATGAAAATGTACTTAACTTTCTGAAATCTACATCTGAGATTTTTTACATTCAATATATTCTAATTAAATTTAAATGTTAAACGAATCTGAATAATTTTAAAATGGACCAGTATTTGCCTTTTGTTCCAAGTTTATGTTTAAATTGAATTGTCTGTTACAACATATTTTTACATTGGTTAAATTTCGAATCTAGACAAAAATGGCGTTCCTTATAACTGGCATTAGACGAAATTCGCATCTCCTTAATGACATTCAGTGTAATAAATAAGTATTACCATTTCTGTAGTATAAAACATACTTTTAACTCATCTGAAAACATGTTATGCCATTTTGAACAGAAAACACACACACACAGAAATATCCAGATTAATATAAATATTTTTTCAGAAATATCCAGATTTTGGATTGTCTCAAAACTCTATTTGTTGATATTCATGGATTTTCTTTCTAACAATTGCATCCTTTTAGAACACAGTTGTTTTAGGATGAGTTAATCTGACTCCCTTCAACTTAAATAAAAGTAAGATTAGCCACTATGGGCATTCATTATTAAAATTGAATTCGTAAAATTACTATGTTAAAATTATTTTTTATCAGGATACTTTTAAATTCACAGAATGTCCTTTTTATAAATAATTTTTTAAATAATATTACTTTTAAAGTAAATGCGTACGATATTTGTAAGCATGCAAATAGATTTACCATAACAACCATTTCATGTGGGTGTGAATAGGTCCTTGAAAAGCCCGAAATATTTCAATTTATATCAAACAGTCTTTATGATTATAATATAATTATTGCGGTTTTAATATAAGTAATTATAATACCAGTTTATATACAGTAATATCAGACAAAGTATAGCAAATATAAAACTGAAAAAAAGGCATTTTAAAAACTAAATAAAAATTTTAAAAGGACAAAAACACTTTATAAAAACTAAATAAAGATTTTCAGGGGCCAAAAATACCAGAGTTCCAATGACTTTTTGATATTAACTGGAGCTACAGCCAAAACTGAATAGTTGTCAGGTAGGGAGTATAAACGACTCATCGAATTATAAATAAAAAAATTATAATGTAATGAAAATGAATATAATGAAAAATTGTATAAATTTATATAATTAAATATAATATAAATTAAATATAAATTTTCAAATTAATTGTATTTTTATATAAATAAACATATAATTTATGTAACGAAAATATGTATAATGCAGTTTCTTGGATTCATATATACATATTCATATATGTCTACTTAATTAACATTAACTATTTAAATAAATAAGAAAACCAGCATGTATTGATATATGTATAAACATTTTAGTTTTCTCCTCCTAAATAAATCAATTTGTCGAGCTAATGCTAAATTATATTTATAATATATTGATTGTATCAGAGCAAAAACAGAAAACTTAAAATATCACTTTTCCTTCCTAAGGAAAAAAAAATGTTATAACTGATTATTCTGGTAATTCCACTTATGAAATTGAATTTAGTTAGACTTCTAAAATGATGCTTTTAGCAAAACTAGAAAATTTATCAAACTATGACAAATCAAAAATTAATGAAATATTTTCTACTTTTTTTAATAATTTTACTCTACTCGCCCTTTTAAAATCTAATGCTAAGCACTTAATCATTCACATGAAGCAAAATAATAAAATGCAGCATATTCATCTAGCCTTAATTTATTATATATATTTTTACAGTGAAAAGAACTATTTATTTGAAGCAAGGTTAATAACACAAAGACATAATTCTAAACCATTCCTTTAATGAATTATAAAAAGATAAAAGATATTTTGTTCATATTGTTTCGCTTCTCAGTAATAATTATCAAATAATTTCATTAAAAAAATCCTTAGAAATACAGCGTTACGAAATAAAAAAAATCAATTAACAGTTAGTACTTATCTTAGATTTCTGTTCAGGTTAAAAAAAATATTAAGCTTCTTTTTGTCTAAAAAATAAGAATAAAATCTAATGAAGCAGAAAATTATTTTTCATGTTCGACAGCTTTTTAAACTTATTTAATATCCTTGAATAAAAATTAGAAATATTAATTTAAAATTTTGATGAAAAAAGTCATTCTTGAAGTTTAAAAAAGATGTTTCCTTTTCTTAATTTTTTCACACTTAAAAGCGCCATGGTTTATTCAAATTTACATGAATCAATCGAGTTATTATATTTAACGAAATTAGATGCCAATTTTTTTTTAATTAGGTAAATAGGAAATACTTTAAAAAGCAATATTTTTTTATAGATTTTATGGGTAATTTTTTTGTGTGTTTAAAAAAAATAATCTCGTATATGATTTAACTTGAAAAGTTATTATCAGCTTTAAGCATAAATCTTCATACTTTTACAACTCTGAAAAAAATAATTAGAAGCTCATTTTTTTATTCGTGTCTTTTGATTTCAATATTCATTCTAGTAAATATAAGGAACAAATGTTTTTCTTATGGCTATAAGAGAAGCATTTTTAATATAAATGCTGAATAAATGGAACACAGTTGTTATAAATGAAACATTTAGAACTTAAGACCCTGAATCAAGAAATAAGAAATCGTAAACGCTTCCACCTTCTGAAAGATATAAGTGGCCAAATTTAAGATGCAGTTTTGCACATATTAATAGTAATTGCATTAATATTCTAATTGCATAATAAGAGTAATTGCATTAATATTCTATTAATTTATTATTTTTATAAAAAATATATTAATCAGGGACTATATATTGAAAACATTCCTTCCTTTTTTATCAAGCTCTTATTATAATATATCCAACAAATACAATTGAATTCTTTGTTCTTATTATTAAAATCATGCGTTTAAACACTCATTTATTCCGGATCCTTGAAGAAGTATAATCGAATATTTGTATGAATCAAACTTTCTAAAAATAATATTTTAGAAAGCATTTATGATAAATTATTTTCGTGAAACAATTTTTCAAATCAATAAATTTATAGTAAATATATTATTTTTATTGTTTTAAAATTTTTTGGTTAATAGATCTAAAAATCGATTTGTACAAATGATTGGTTTAAGTTTTTCATCAATTTAAAAATTTGACTGGTTTTAAGAAAAATGTTATTATGTTCTATAAATATTTATATTTATTTATATCATTATATTATTTATAGTTCTGACATTGTAAATATATCAGACTGTTGCCATTTTTCACTTGGAATTCACATTCTTCTTTAATCTTACATAAACCTTTATATTCTGTCTATCACAAATATCTTTGGTAATATGTAAAAATAAATCAAATTCCTCTTTAATTGTATTCAAGCTCTCTAATTAAATTTATTTTAGAAATGTCTTGTTTTTTATCATGCATTATTCTCATTTTTTAAATACAGAATTCTATTAAATAACCAAAATAAAAAAAAATAAATAAAAAACCGTAGAAACTTTATATTTCAATATGCAATCTTATATAAAAAAATATTAGTACACAGTATTTAGAAAAGTATTTTAGTATCCTTTTTATTACAGTAAGAAATTTTTATTGATTAAAAAAATGTTATTTATGTAGACAGACACTTCATTAAATAACTAATCATGTTTTTTTTTTGTTTTTTTCACTTTTTGAGTAATTCCTATATATTTCAATATATACGACAGAAAAGAAATCTATAGCAGATATACTGTACACACACACACACACACATATATATATATATGCATCTTAAATCATGGATCTTCGATAATTGATTTTTACAACAATGAACAAGAATATCGGGTTTTCTTATTAAACTTGTATACTGAATCGCTTTATAATTCATGAAAATAAAAGCCTTGCTCAAATAAACGTATTTTTTTCTAAATTGAAATTCATTTATTTCTTCTCTTAAATAAAAACGAAAGATTAATGCTATCATGTTTTACTTATTTTAATTTTTCTGTATATTGCTAAAAAGCTAAATTTCAGTTACTTCATTAAAATACACTATTCTTGATTAGAGTGTAAATAAAGAATGTCTTCAACCATATTTACGGCATATAAATATAGAACTTATGTTTGGGAATCTCAGATTCAACAAAACATAAAACATTCTACCTTATGTAATGAATTACTTAAACAGTTTATACAAACAAAATTGCGCATTTCAAACTTTGTTTATAACTTCAGATTACTTGCATGCATTGAAATCAATGCGATTTAATTTAATTAAGATTCAATTAATTGAATATCTTCAAACTTTTTCCCGTGACGTAATTACTTTAGCGTTATTTAACTTAATCTTCATTTATTGCAACTAAGATTCTTCATTATCATATCTCTGAAATAATTATCCATTTTGCCTGCATCAGTATTTACTAAAGACTCTATACCATAATTAAATTTACCTTGGACGAAATTGTATCACTAAATATTTAAATTTGAAACTCTGTGCTATTATATTTTGCTTTTTGATTATCAAACTTGTGGCTCACAATACATGGAAATAATTGTTTTAATGCATGGAGTATTTAGGCTTAGAATTATTTTTCCTTCTGAATAATTACTGAGTTTGTTTGTTAATTGCTATAATCTCTATAGAAGGAGTTTTTAAATGCTCTTTTAATCATGCAAAACAACAAAAATACTTATAATGGAATCGCATGCATATTTAATAACTAAAACTATAGATATTTTAAAAAAAATTTTAAATTACAAATAAATATTGTCCTCACTAAAATTTATAATCTTCTTATATTCTGATTTCATTAATAGAGATTTCCAGAAGTTAAATGGTAACAAATATCCCAATGTCTTAACTCTTTCAAGGACTATGGGAAGTATGTTTCCCCTCAAATTCACCAATCTTTGTATTAAGTAACATGGATCAACCTAAGTCCTGACAAATTTTTTAATAAGACAGAAACTTAGAGGCTTCAACGCCTTACACAAAATGCTGTGTCTTGCTTTGTTACTTTATTATATATTTACCAAATAAATAAATTAATTAATTTTAATTAATCTAAGAAGCTAAATGAGTCACTTATCTTAAACTAATCTCATTCCTAAGAATAATTTAATGTAGCATAATGGGAAAAAAATGGCCTTTGAAAGTTAAATCAACTGGATTTTAATAAGGTTGAAAAAGAAGCTCTTATATCAACAATATTTGAAATAGCAGAAATTTAATACTATAATTTTTGTTTAGAATTAAGTAACGAAAATTTAAAAAATAGCTTTCTTACATGTTTATTATTTTTGAAGTCATCTCGATTTCGTGAAGAATGGCCTTTGCAAGTTTATCCAGTGCTTAAAATTATTTATACCTTTATAATCTAACTATACATTATATACTCTGCAAAATAACTTACATGCACTGGTATGTCATCATGCATACATACATCCTTACATCTTGGACAAATGAAAATTTTACCAAATGTTGTCTAAAATTATCATGTTCATTATTAGCGTCGATACCTTTATACCTGTTCAGACAAATGCATACAATATAAAGAAGATGTCAATTGCTTAATCAAAGCTTAGTTTCACTTCCGCTGATTATTTCTAATCAGGAGGAGCATAACTAAGAATTAGATATAATATTTATATCATTGTTTTAGGTTTTGATCTTTTGGAAATACATGAACGTGTATTCGTATCACACGCGTTTATTAAATTCTATTTTCGATAACATATGTTAAAGGGGACAAACAGATTTTGGCAATAATTGTCACCTTAATGTTGTTAAAATCTTAAAAAGTCATAATCTAAATGAATATATAAAATTTAAAAAACACCCCCCTCCTCCCCCCTAAAAAACTCAACCTGATAATTTAAACCTATGATTACTAAATACTGCAACGCATTAACAACTGTTTGAAGATAAATTGCGATGCTGTAAATTTAAGTATTTTTTATAAATACTAATGCCAGTAGATTTATTTTCTGGTTTAGTAGTAATTTATAGATCCATAAAAATATAAAGCTTCCAATTTCTTATAAACTCTACCAGTAAATTTGAATTTTGGTTTGCCCACATAAAGATCACCTTGAACTGAATAAGAAGTTTGCCCACGGCTGTCAATAGCTACCTCGTCTCTTCACTTACCTTAATACAATTAAGTGCATCTTTCTTGATACGCTCTATGAAGTAGATACAATGACCCTTCTCAAGACGACCACCACACATCCAAAGCCTCCCCCGTTTGAATCCCTCTGATTGTAGCTGATTATCGAAGTTAAGGCAGAGTACCTCTTCTAACTGTTTGCCCAGCGTCAAGTCTGTGTCCTTGACTAGAATCAGGAGAAATTCCTTGTCACAGGCATTGTGTATCCATCTAAAATTCTATTGGCCATAACCCCGTCAAAACGTCTTCTGGAAGGACCTCTCAGGAAAGCTGTTAATAGACTCCATCAATATTACGCCGTACATCGACTGTGGCATTAAAGCTTTATGGGGCTCGAGGAAGGATTACGACGCCTTTAAAACTGCTGGGTCGGAGAAGCTTTGAAAATAAGCCGCTAATTGATGGCCAGTTTTGTTTTTGGAATAGGAACTTTCCAATCGATCTGGATACGAATCACCATCACCTGCAGGGGGCATCTTTTAAAGTGTAGTTGATGACCATAGGAAAGCTATATCTTTGGAATTCTGTAACAAATAGCATGTATACCAAGTGGAAGAAGGTACACTAATTAATTTGGAGTAAGTTTGAAAGACTTTTTCTTATTATTTTGATAATGTTTTGATGTTTCTGAATCACAAGCTGTTATACATATTTATTTAACTTCAATGCTTAAGTTTGAAAATCGGAAAGATCACTAATTTATTTTAGAGGGCAGTGGACATCATTAGGCATTTTAGAAATTATTTAGAGTAATGCCTTTCTTATGTATATGTATTAAAATACAAGTAAGGTAAATAAATATCTTTGAACAAATTCTTTAAAATGGAATATATTATTTTTTAAAATAAAAATACTATATAAAATTTTTAATTTTTTTACTATTTTTTTTCACATTATTTCTTTATTAACTTATTTGGAACAAAATTGGATATGATTTGTAATTCTAATTAAAAGTTTATTTTTTGAAAATATATTAATGCTAACACAATGAATTCTCATAAGAATATTGCGTCGTCTTGAACTTAAATTATCTATTAAATATAAAAAATTATGGAGGTGTATATTTACAAAAAGTATGGAAAAAGTATTGAGCATAAAAGTCATACACAGTTTTTTTTTAATGTTTAACTGAAATCTTCCTTGCCCATTTATATAATTTCCTCAGAAATTAAGACACAAGGATTGTTTGAAAGATATTTAAATCTAATGAAAACAGCGGTTTGAGAAAAAGTTATTAGAAATATAATTATTTTCCAAACCCTTGAAAGATCCATTTTATTGAACAATACATTTTAAAAAGTTATTTTAGTTTTGAATTTGAGCGTATATATTGGCGATAAAACAATAAAAAAATCCTTTTTTATATTTTTGCCACTTTTTTGTTTTTATGAATTCCACAATCTCCTTTAAAATGTATGGACATCAGAAGATTGTGATTTAATTTAGAATTCGAAACTTATAAACATCGAAATTTTAGATTTTATCTGTCACACATAAAAATCTTTTTTTTATGTAAAAAAGATCGTTTTTAAGTTTGATTTGTTTTTACTTGAATTTTATTTTATTAGTATACAAATTAATGTCTTACTTTCTCTGAAAATAATTACATTTGGACAAAATGGTATTTAAAACCTGCCTTCTGTCTAATTTCTCTGTCACATGCTTTTTTATAACTAACCATTGATAGTTGGGAAATTTCTAAGTATTTTAATAAAATATCTCAACTCCATAATGTTTTTTTCCAATATTTTTTGTTGAATTGATTTCCAATAGAATGTCTTATTTTTACAATTTAGAATTTAATTGTGAAAAAGTCTTTAATTAAGTAAAAGTGTGTTTTTTTCACGTTCCATAAATAATAAAAATTAATTAATAGCAGAGCTTCAGAATTTTTTTTTCGTCTAAGGTTCTGACGTAAGTAATAATGTGACGTACATGAAGACAAAGCATCAATGTATTGACAGACACGATCATTCAGCTTATTAATAATTCATTACTTATTCATTCTTTATTCATCTGTAGGATATTTTCAGTAACTCTTCGTGATAATAAAAGCAATATATTTCAATTTATTGGGCCCTTTTGCTTTAGGGGAATGAGAATGATGCAAATAATCTTCACATAGATATTATTTGAACATTAAAAGAAAATGTTTATATGGTACATTTTTTAGACACACTGATAAACTTTCTATTTTTAATAAAATCAAAATAGAAGCTTCATTATAAAATTTAAAAATGAGGTTAAATTACTTTTATATATTTACAAACTATATTAAAAATTCAATTTATACTCTCCTGAAGAAATAAAATGTAATTTACTTCTTAAATTCTTATTAGGCTTGTTTGAAAATGAAATTGCAAATCATATTGTTATTGTTGTATATAAATGCATTTAATTGACTCAAAATAAAGAGATGAGATTTTGTTTTTCTAATTCTTCGATTAAAGAAATACTGAAAAAATTCTTGGTTTGCTTTTACTAATTGTCAATATTTAAAAAAATAGATTTTTTTTGTTTCAAATATATGCATTATGCTACAGAAAGGTGTTTTAGTTAACTTGTAGTTGGTATTTTTTAAGAAATGAACGATTTTTTAAGAAATGAAAAGAATTATTTAAACTGGAAAATATTGTGATTATCTTATCATCACAATATTTTCAAATACTTTAGCATATTATTTTCAGTGCATAGTAGAAATGTTACCCGTTTAATAAAATATTAAAAGAGGCTTTTATTTGTAATTTTGTACGTAATTCATCATTCCTAAATCATGACTTTAAATTATATGGAAAGAGTAATATCAAATTAGAAGGATAATAAAGTCAAATAATTTGAAAGCTAGTTCACTGTTATCATGAAAAACTTATTTTTAAAATAAATACATTATTTAAAAAATTTGAAATTATAATTAAAAATGGAAATTGTTATTTGTTTTTCATTTGAGCTGTTTAGTGAAATATCCTTATATTTAAAAATAATAATCATTTGCTAACTTTCAGTGGTATATCGAATTGAACTTTCTCTTTATAAACGAATTCTAAAAGATTCATTTTTATGCTTTATAAACCTAAATCAAATATATAATTTATAATTTCAATATTAATTATTTATTTTTATTGATATCTCTTTAACCTAAATTTTCTCATCATAATATACTCCTTAGCTTAATCTGATGAGAAATCCTTTTTGTAAGTGAAAACTATATCGTTTCACCAGGGAACATAATTTTAAATAGCGGCTAAGTACGTTATTAAGAAATTGTTTAATTATTGATTAGTATAATGTATTGAAAGTTAATGCTGGGATCAATAATATCATATTCATAATAAGTTTTAACAGATTTTAAAATTTCTCATAAATCTTCACGAAAATATTGGAAGATTCAAATATAATTTATCAAGAGAAGAAAGAGTGTTATACGTTAATACCAGGTTCCAAGGGAGCTTTTTTCAAAATGTCAAATGGCTAATTCTTTGAAATTGTTTCTTTCTTCAATTTTCAGGATTGATTTTGACAATAGCCTTTAAAATCGCGTTCTTTGATTTACTTTATCATCGCTTATTGTTGTTTAAAAAGGTTTTTTTTAAATTTTATAAAATGGATTGAAT
>JAPMOR010070900.1:193518-225076 GCA_026543865.1 Argiope aurantia
TATATATATATATATATATATATATATATATATATATATATATATTAAATGTTAAGTGACGTATTTTTTTTTCTAAAAGCTTTAAGATATTTTAATGATATGAAAATATTAAACAATTAAAAATTTCATTAGACGGAATTAATGTGTATTCTACGGAATTTATGTGTAGCTTAGACACTAAATATTGTAATATATATATATATTTTTATTATTATAATGGAAAGTAATTTTTAGATATGTCTTCTATTTATATACACAAAGAAGGATACTTTCGCTTTGATATATGCTTTTTGCTTTTTTATAACATAAAAATATTGAATGCAAGCTTACATAAAATTGGTTTTTTTAAAAAAAAATTACAAGACCTTTATTGAAATCATATATGATTACAGTTTATGCTACTCATGTTAGCTTTTCTTTTAAAACCGTATGAAAGAGTCATTTGGCAGAAATATAAAAAATTAAGACTATATATTAGAAATGAATTATCCATAATCATTCTGTGACATGTTTCGAATGTTTCAACATAAGTCATTTTGCATACAAATGAAATGATACTGACAAACCTCCGTGAATCTTTTTCATAAAAATAGTTAAATTTTTATATATATTGTCAGAATGCTGGTAAATTAAGTTCTGTTTCTTCAGATGTAATATTTTCAATTTATTTTTTTAGAAAAAAATATTTCATTATCGTGTGAATATTTTTGAAGCCCTGTTTCATTAATTTTTTTTAAATATAGTGTCTCATTCATTCGAGTTTATTAAAAAGAATTTGAATTTATAATGATAATTTCTCAGAAATTTGTTTCTAATAACTGTACTATTTTATTCTATTGCCGCTAAATTCTCTTTGTAATAAAAACTCTTCTTTTGTAATAAATTTTTGGAGAATATTAATAGACTTTTTTAAAATGAAAATTTTATATTTGTTAATTTTCAGAGTAGTTCTGGCTAGTAGTATCTCTTTTTATTCTGCTTCATCATCTCCTACTGAAAATTAATTACAGAAAATATTAATGCACATTTCTGGTAATTCTAAGATGCAATTCTAATTAACTTCTTTACATAAGATATTTTCAGTCCAGCTCTTACCATATTATAAATAATGTTTTTTTTTAAATAATTTCCCAAATATTACTTTATAGAAAGTGTTGTAGTTAAGTAGGACTGACATTAAGCTTTTTGTCAATAATGGACATATCTAACAATTCTTAAAAAATAATGATCTTCTTGAGGCTTGTTTATTTTGGAGTAAGTGATAGCCTTAAATATTACTTATCGTGGATTTACAAATCACTACATTGATTCTAAAAACTTAAGTTGCTTTTATCTTATTACTGCAATTTTAAATTTTTAAGAGATTTTAAAATATTTTGTAAGTATTTGATTAATTATACTTTTAATATAAAATATCTATAATTAATATACAGAATTTCTTAATTCAGTTTAATTCATATTTAAAAAAAAAAGAAAATCACAAATTGAATCCCATTTCACAAATGCTTTAAGCTGCAAAAAAATTTTTTTTTAATTCTGATCTATTTTTTTAATTCGTTATGTTTTATTAACAAAAACATTTAAAAATATATGTAATTAAATAAGGCTAACATATCCAGCTGTAAAAAAAATAAAAATATTTATATCAACTAAATAAAAATCATAAGTATATATCTTTCTATTTAAGCTTAGACTTAAGTTTTGCTAGAACATCTCAGAAATCTATAAAACTACAACTTTTTCAGTTTGAAGTGAAATCTAAAATAATAATACTGCGTTTTCTCCTGTTTATTACATATCTGAACTATTATATAAATTGTTCGTTGTTAAAATGTTTTGTGAAACTGTAGCTTTATTTGGAATCGAGGACGGAGAATCCTAAGCATCAATCGACATAAACCTACAAAAAAATAATAAAAATAATTTTCAATTCGTCGTATTTCTTAACAAGATGCAATCTTTTATTAGAAAAGAATTTCGTAACTAAAAGACATAGACCCTGCTTCTTGACTTTCTTTTCGCTATTTTCTTTAGTTTCTCTCTAAAAGTATTCAGTTTTCTGAAAGACATTTGAAAGAAGAATAAATATCTGATATTGAATTTGAAACATTCTAAATTGTTACCATAAAAAGCAGTAGCTGCACTTTTTAATGTGAAATTTAAATGTAGTTAAATAAATATTCACCACTAAGATTTTGTTTTCTCAAGAATGCAATTAAATTTGAATTGTTTCTTAAAATTATTATTCATGCATTTTCCAAAAGGTATAAAAATAATATTGGTGGAATATTTTTATTTTTATTATTTTTAATCTTGTTATGATAAAAGTTTTACTTTGCAGACAATGTTGTTTAAAATCCGAATTCAGTAAAATAATGAAAATTTAACATGAAATATATAGAAGTAATTAAGTAATTTCTTCCATGCTTTATGTTTTATTGTGCCTAACAAACAAATATAAAAAATAATAATTTGTGAAACAATGCATTTAAATAATCCATAATTCTAATTATTTCTTAGTATTTTCTTAATACATATCTTTCTAACTTTCATTTTTTGGTTCTTCCTTACTCTTTCTTGAATAAAACTTTAACTCCCTTTTACATTAACTTATTTTATTTTCATTTGCAAGAGTTTTCATTTATTTTTATAAAACTATCTAAAATTATACTTTTTACTTCCTTGCATCTTTGTTATTTAAAATATTAAAAATAAATAAAAAATATCTTTAAATATCACAGTCTTATAAGTGTAAAACAAGCATATCAATACGCTTGAAAGTAAAAAAACAACAACATATTTTATATAAAAAAAATTCTGAAAATAATAATAATAATTTGCTAAAATTTTAAAGATCAGCAGTATTGTTATTCTTTATTTAATTTTAATATTCTTTGAGCGTCTCAAAATATCATTTTGATATTCATTCTTAATTTCAAAGATTGAAAATGTTACACTTTAGTTAAAAAGATTAAGTCATCGCTTCGCAGTTGCCATTGTCTTATCAAAGTAATTTTTTAAGTTTTAAAGAAACAAAAAAAAACAATAGTTAATTAATTAATTTTACGTTTAATGTAAAATATCAATTATTTCAAATAAAGAATTTCTCAGTTCAATTAAATATATATTTTTAGAAAGGACTTTTACAAACTGAATTCCATTTCCCAAACGCTTTATGCTGCAACAATATTTTTTTTGTTTGTTGAAATGTATTTTTTAATTTTTTATTTTCTGCATAATTAACAAAAACTTAAAAAATATATGTCATTAAATATGGTTTACATACTGTTTTCTCTTATGTCCATCTGCAAAATAGAGAAAAGATTTATGTCAGTGAAATAAAAATCATACGTATATTCCCTTTCATAAAAAACACATTCTTATAAGTACAAAACAAGCATATAAGTGTGTTATAAATTAGAAAATACATTCTTTATCGAAAGTGTGAAGAAGAAATAAATAATTAATTAAAATTTTCAAGCTCAGCAACATTGCTATTCTTTATGCTCTTTTAATATTTTCTGATATATCAAAATATCATTTTGATGTTCATTCTTAATTTAGAAAACTGATAAAGGAAAAACTTTAGCAGTTAAGTCAACATAAGCATAAATAACCAAATCCTGTAAAATGCGTGAAATGCCATTAGAAAAACTGTGAGTAAATTATAATTATAATTCCCTTCATAAAGGTTTTGATTTTTAAAGAATATTTTAAGGTTGATCTAGTTATTTTCTTTGTTCATCCATTTATTTTCCTGCTTTATTTATTACGTCATTTTGATGTTGAATTACGTCATTTGATGAATTTTTCATTTTGATGTTCATAATTTTGATATACAAATTTGTTACTTTCTTGTACATTGAATAAAAACTCTTTTCAAAAAAGTTATAAATTTTTAAAATTTCTTAGTATTGAATTTCAATTTTATCGTAATAGATAGTATGAAATCATATAACCAGTTGGTTTCATACTCACTGTTTCCTATCCCACTTATACGAAATATTTTTGTAATTAAAAATTAAATGATAATTGAGAACTTAAATGGTAGATTTTATCAAGGAAGAAATAAGTAAACAATATTTTAAAGAAAAGTCCGTTTTTGAAACAAGACAATGGCAATACAAATGTGGTAAAAATATAACTCTCTTTTTATATTGTAAAAAATCAAAATTATTTGAACTTAAACCTATAAGCAAAAAATGTACAAATGGAATACAACGTCATTACAAGTGTTGTTTTGAATTTCAGCTAGATTTTGGTAACACTTGGTCTTAATTACAATGGACTTATGCCTAATGTTTAGTATCAATACTTTGAATTTTATTGTCTTTTGGTAAAGTAGTAAAGTTATCTCTTAATAATTCTAAAGAGAACTATAACTTCGATGTAATAATTTCACTAAATACTTTTTATATCGTTTCCTATACATAATTTAACATCCTAAATTTTACATTTCGCAAAACTTTAGTTAAATTCGTGGCTTCCACCAAATCTCTGATTACCACGCAAAAGGAATATCTTGACAACAAGATGAAACAGAGTTAAACAAGCAAATATTTCTAATATTTTACTAACACAGCAGATAGGTGAACATTTTTGCTTAGCTGTAAAAGAGTTTAACACAATTACCAGAAAGAAAGACCCATTTAGACATGAAATTTCTAATGAGATAAACTAATTTGCTTACAGCACTGGGACTACAATAATTCTATTTAACACTTTCTCTGTTCCTTCCTACACAATATTCAACATTCTGCATTTTACATTTCAATAATACCTTTGTTAAATCTGGAGCTTCAAGTTTTAAACCTCTTATTACTACCACGAAATGAATACTCTGGTGAATCAGAGGTGGACTCGCAAATATTTGTAGTATTTCGATAATATTGCAAAGAAGCGAGATTCTCCGCCTCGCTGTAAAGGGATTTAATGCAATTAGCAGAAAAAAAGAACTATTTAGATGTGGAATGTCCGACGGGAGCCCAAAGACGTCAACCTGTGCCTTTCGCTAACAGCTCAATTATTGATTATAGGGCCCGTGGTTCTGTGAATGGCATGTTCCCTTTCCTCTGGCTCCGGGTCCTAAATTAATCCTGAAGGATGCGAAGTGGTTTCAGGAATCGAAAAGCTAAATATGTGACTGCACGTAAATTAACTAAAAATGGGCTTTGAAGTAAAACGCTTTTCTGGACTCGCGGAAATTAAATGAGATATGAAAGGGTGGAGAAATTTGAATCGAGAGGCTGTTAAAGTTCCAGAAATGTATGGTGACCAGTTTAGACAGGAATTGAATTCTTTTTTTCACAATTGTATTTGCATCACAATTATGGAAGTAAATGAAAAGAATATAAGCGAGGAAATGAAAAGACATTCTGAAATGCATGAATCAACATTTGCCTTTTTAAATATTTTCAAGAAATCATGCATTCCGCAAAAATTTTAAATAATAAGTTTCAATATAATTAATAATAAAAACTTAAAATATATAAATTTAAAGATATATCACTTAATTAATTTAGCAATACTTAAAATATATAAATTTAAAAAGTTTAAATACTTAGTATCAATATATATTTTACTTAAATTAAATAGATACTTTTATTTTAAGAATTTATTATTTTTGCGTTATTATCAAAGCTATGGGATATTTTATGCTGGGATTGATTCCTGATAAGCAATATATATTTTTTTTATTTTGTAGCCAATGATCAGTTTTTACGAATTTTTCAATAATTTTTCATACTTCTGCCTTCATAAGAAAATTAGAATCATGAATTAACTAGACAAAACAATTACATCCTTAAAAAAAGTAATATCTTAAAAATAGAAAAAATATATATATATAAAGCTTATGATGTTTTAGATATTATAATTATTGATAAAGTGTAATTTTGAAATGGAAATTTTTTTAAATGTGCAATAAATTCTTTTGAGATTATATTATTTAAGTTTAATAAACAACAATTTTTTTATAAATGTAAGATTTAGTAGGATATTTTTAATAAAATATTACAACTGCTGAAATAAATTCATTATCAGTAATAAGCTAATAAGTAGCAAGAGAAAAAATAAAACTGATAAAAAATGACAATAATATATTTATGAGAAATCTTTCGTCAACATTCGTCTGGAAACTGAGATTCATAATCGGAAACATGAACGACGACAAAAAATTTGACCTTCGTCAGCCTAAAATCCCATTCATTTCCTCATAAAAATTCGAACATATATACATAAAAGTCATTCCGTTAAACACAAATTAGAAAAATGAACAAAAAACTCGTATCTAAAAAAATAATCAAATAATTATTTATGCAATAAATAAAAAAGAAATATTAAATTAGTTCAATAAACTTAATTTTAAAAAATATGAATTAAGATGAACAAATTTAGTCTAATACAAGGTAAAATAATATTTTTAATTGACGAAAATTTCAGATAATGATTTTAACTATAGAATTAAAAGCCACATTCCATAAGACAGTTTATTTAATGATTAAAATCTGAAAAAAAATGATTTAGTAACATTTACTGTAAAATATATTTCTTTATTTTTTTTAATTTCGAAGCTAAATTTTTAAAATTTATCAGAGACAAAACTATTACTTATAGCTAACATAACAATTAAAATATGCCTTTAACCTTGCAGATGTAATGTCTTTTCTATAACAAAATTCAAATCTTACATTAAAAAATTACAGGAAGATATTTTCTACAAAATAAAAGGCAAGAAATATAAGTTATATTTAATATAATTACAAGAAATGTCTCCAATAGGAAGAATGTAAAATCTCTTTATGGATTACAATGCAAACAAAAAGAATTTATATCATTTACTACAAAATCTTTTTTTTATTGGAATTTTAGAAAAATATTTTCAAGTATTTAAGTTTTATAAAAAAAATATGAATTTAAATTTCAGAAAAATGCCTCTCACCAAAGCAAATAAAAAAAATCAAAGACTAATATATCCAATAAAAATGACTAACCCCAAAGATGTAAAGCCTTTTTTCATAAAAAATTCCCTCATTGATATTTTTGATTGCAGAATGCATTTTTTTTGTTGTTGTTGATTGGAATGCTCCAAAAACATTTTCAGAAATTTAAATTTTAAAATAAAATTTAGGAAACATTTTAGAATATATTTTAGAAAAAAGTATGAATATAAATTTTATAAAAGTTATTCTCACACAAAAAAAAATGGTGAAAAAAATTCAACGCAAACTAATGTAATAAAATAGTGACTTTTACCCGAAGGATATAAAGTCTTTTCGCATAAAAAAAATCACTGAGGGGAAAAAAAAAGAAAGAATATCATTTATTGCATAATCTTTTTTTTTTTTTTTTTTTTTTTTTTTGTTAACTGGAATTTTAAATTACTGGAAAAATATTTTTTGAGAATTTAAATTTTAGAAAAAAAAAATATGAATATAAATTTTTAAAAAAAATGTTTCTTACTAAAATATATAGGGAAAAAATTCAACTCAGACTAATATAATCACTAGAAATGACTTTAACCCAAAGGATGTAAGGTCTTAAGTACAAATTCAATTCAACGATTACTTTTCGAAAAAGTGAATTATTATCATTCACTAGAGAATATTTTTTTTGTTAATTGCAATTAAAAAAAAATATTTTTTAAAATTTAAATTTTAGAAAAAAATGATGAATTTGAACATCAGAAAAATATTTCTCACCAAAACGATTGGTGAAAAATTGAAATAGACTAATATGATCAATAAAAATGACTTTAACCCAAAGGATGTAAAGTCTTCTCCATTACAAATTCAATTCGACGATTACTTTTCGAAAAAAAAAATGAATTGGTATCATTCACTCTACAGTCATTTTCTGAAATGATTCCACCGATTTGTTGAAATACGTTTTTCTTTCTTCTTGTCTCGATCAAAGGCGCTGTCCGTTAGCTTTTATGGGAGAAATAAAATCATAAAAATATCAAGGACTCGATATTTAACTTGAAAAGAGCCTATTCATTTTCATCATTGGGGCATTGATGTCATAGTTATAGCTCATCTCTTCCTTAAAGTCGGGCCGATCAATTTTTAGGGATGGAACTTCCACCATCATCACCTCTTTTACTGTCTCCAAGATGTCGGACTATCCATTACAGTTGAAAGATTGTCAAATACCCCATTGTTTAAGATAGAGTTTTATTTCCTCGAGTTTAAATTTGCTTCCATGGGGTCAGATAATGTTGACTACTTTTTATATTCTATGAAGAAAGGGAATAATGTCTTTTATCTGCTGTGTTTATAAAAATATCACTTTTCCAACGAATCTGAAGAAGTAAATATTTTGAAAGTTTGCAAACAAATACTGTAGCAAAAATTTAAGAGTCAAATATGAGGTCATGTCATTTATAAAAGCCCTTTTTACTATGTTATTGTTGAAAGATTGTCTAATAACCTATTGTTTAAGAGGGAATTTTATTTTCTTGATTATAAATTTAGTTCCCTGGGAGTCATATAATATTTATCTTTCTATATTTAAAGAAGAAAGGAAGCAGTATCTTTTCTTTGTTGTGTTTGTAAAAATATATCATTTAAATTGAATCGGAAGAAGCAAATATACTGAAAGGGAGCAAATATACATTATAGAAAAACTTTACATAGTTTATTTTTGCTATATTTAAAAACAAGAAATCAACAGACAATTTTTGTATTCTATGTTTGTAAAAAAATACCTTCTTGTATCTGAACCTTAAGAAGAACTCATATAGTAAAATTGAGCAATTTTATATTATAAAATCAATGGAAAATTTTTAATTCAAATATAAAATAAACTGTCCATTACAATTTAAAGTCTATCAAATTGATTCTTTATTTAAAATAGATTTTATTTTCTTTATTTTAAATTTAGCTCTAAGGGGTCAGATAATGTTTATTTCTTTCATATATATGACTGAATGATATCTTTTTTTGCTATGTTTGTAAAAACATTTCCATTCATCGAAATCTAAAGAAGTAAACATAATGCAGTAATTAACATAGTAAAAATTAATAGTTAAATATACGACCATTGCATATAAAGAGGTTATTTTTGCTATCTATACTTATAATAAAGCTCAATGTGTGTGTGTGTGTTGGCGCTCTACAGGCCAGACCATTCAACCTACAGCTACCAAATTTGGCACATGTATACATTGTAGGCCGGTAATGTGCACCTGGGGGTTATTTTTTCGAATTTTTAACTAGAATTTTATTTATTTAAAAATTAAGCTAAATTTTGACGTGTTTCTGCTATAACTTCCGAAAATATTACTGCACAAAAAAGATTTTTACATCAAGTTAAAGATAAAAAATTTATCTTTTAAATGATACCAATGTTTTAACCTTAAAATTAAATTTCTATTTTTAATGAATTTTTAAATAAATATTTTAACTATGCTTTTCAATAATTTGTTTCGTAAAAAATAAAAATTAAGATTAAGCACGTTTCGCATTCAAGGAAAAAATTAGCTTTTTTCAAAGTGTTGCCATCACATTGATTAAAGCCTAAATTAAAAATAAATTAAATCTTTTTGGAAATGAAATCTGGAAAAATATAATTTTCGGCACGTGTCTGTAGGAAATGAAACAAATATGAAATATTATTTTTTCTAAAAAATAAATTCAAGAAAAATTATTTTGTGATCTTTTACACTCTCTATACAGGGTGTTTATTTAGTCCCGGACCCATTTTGATGCTTAATGACTCATAAAATAATGAAGATATAAACAACCTTATGGCATTTATTGATGGAATAACTCATATATTTTCCTTTTCAGGTTTGAATATGTTTACTTTTGTAAATATCGTCTGCGCGTGTTTTTAATTTCAGATAATTTCATTTTCCAGTCTAAATATCTGTACTTTTCTAAATATCCTCTGCTTATTAATTGCATTTTTCTCTCTTTTGTTTTTGGCAACTATTGAAATGTTATGTTTACTTTTGATGTGTTTGTTCTATGTAGTACTTATAATTAAGGTCAATGTGTGTGCGTGTGTTGGCGCTCTACAGGCCAGACCATTCAACCTACAGCTACCAAATTTGGCACGTGTATACCTTAGGCCGGGAATGTGCATCTGGGGGTTATTTTTTCGAATTTTTAATTAGAATTTTATTTATTTAAAAAAGAAGCGAAAATTTTGACGTGTTTCTGCTATGACTTCCGAAAATATTACCGCACAAAAAAGATATTTACATGAAGTTAAAGATAAAAAATTTATCTTTTAAATGATACCAATGTTTTAACTTAAAATTAAATTTCTATTTTTAATGAATTTTTAAATAAATATTTTAACTATATTTTTCAACAATTTTTTTCGTACAAAATAAAAATAAAATTTAAGCTGCTCGAGCACGTTTCGTATTCATGGGAAAAAATTAATTAAAAATTAATTTTTTCAAAGTGTTGCCATCACATTGATTAAAGCTCCAACTAAAAATAAATTAAATCTTTTTGGAAATAAAATCTGCAAAAATATAATTTTCGGCACGTGTCTGTAGGAAAAGAAACAAATTTGAAATATTGTTTTTTCTAAAAAATAAATTCAAGAAAATAATTTTGTGATCTTTTACACTCTCTATATTATTAATCCAATAAATCATTTATATTTTAAGGCAAGTTTTGTTTAATATGAACAGGATATCCATTCAAATCAGAGCCACACAGCTGATTTGTAAACCTTTAGTAAGACACAGATCTGCTAAAATGGTCTAAATGGAAAATGATTATATTTTATGTAACTTGATTTAATAAATGCCCTAATAAATAACGAATTTTTGATTTTACATTAAGTTTCTGCTGTGAAAATTACGAATAACAAAATGTTCTTGAAACACTAATATTTTAAATAAAAAGAGTTAATTTGCAATCAACTAAATCAATCACTTAAACTGACTGATTTATGAAAATTTGAATATCACTATTCAATTCAAAAAGGATAATTTTAGATTTTCCGTCGATCGTTTCAAAGAAAATACGCCAATCAGCGCGCAG
This sequence comes from Argiope aurantia, assembly GCA_026543865.1. NCBI lineage: Eukaryota > Metazoa > Arthropoda > Arachnida > Araneae > Araneidae > Argiope > Argiope aurantia. The sequence goes on from JAPMOR010070900.1 coordinate 204,525, forward strand.
GTTTCTCAAGATTAATTGGCCTAAGATTATGAAAATGTTGAGTTTTTCTAAATTTTTAACATTCAAAACTTTATAAATAAGTCTTAGTTGATCGTGGAAAACAGAAACATTCATTCATTTATTTAAATTTTGGTGTGTCCAGGATATTTCTCAGAATATGATACCTTACTGTATTAAATTTAGACTTCATAATTTTTGAAATATATTTATAATCCGGAACAAAATATTATTATTGATTTCATTTCAATCCTTTTGAAAGCAAAACTAAAAACTGAATTTTATGCTGAATCTGAGAAATTTTTGTTGAATTATTGTTTGAGATATTACATAAATTATGAAAAATATTTTGTAGTTCACATAAGACTTAAATACCGAGTGATTCTGTTTGTAATACTCATATTCAGTAATAATAATAATAAATAAATAACAATAAAGATAATAAATAAAATAAAACTCTTGGTTTTATTTAAAAATACCATTATATGAATTGCAATTTCATCTTTTCCACTTTAAATTAAAGTTGAAGTTTTACCGAAATGACAACAAATTAGCAAAATATATATAGTAAATTGAAAGAAACGATCTAAACAATATAAGTTTGGTATGACTATCAAAATTTGAAGATTAAAAATGTTTTGTTTGAGAATCTATTAAGAGACCAGTTACTTAAAATATTTAATTGAAAATTGTAGTGAGCGGTAATACTGGCTAACCGGCTGGTCGCCAAAGGCGGCTAGTGATTAATAAAGAAAGCTATTGATAGTGTTTATTCTCTGATGTTTGCAAAGCATATCCATTTTTGGCTGAATCTGAATCATTCTTCGCGTTCGTATTTTCTACTTTAAACGTGGGTTGTATCTTTTACTGAAATTATATCGTATCTTTTAAAATGGCTCGGCATATCACAGTGCTAATAAGGTTTTGAGTGTGGAAATTAAAAGCAACCAAATGAAACCCAAAAACATGAAGAAAAAAAAATCTTTATATAAACATGCGGAAAGGAGCATGTTCAGTTTTTTTTTTTTAATTTGTGTTTTAGTTGTTGTACAAATGGAATTAAACAAGTGATCACAGTATAAAATGATCTAAGGAATAAAATTTACAAGTTAGCGCTGCTTAAAATATATGTTTCTAAAATTTCTTTGAGTTGAATTTAATGTAGTTCAATTTCATATCTCTAAAATAATTGTTTCTGAAAACTATGTCTGTGACGGTGTTCGATCACAAAAATTGTAGCAGATTTTCTCAAGAAAATTTTCTTTTATTCATAACAAGTACACAAATTAAATTAAAAATCAGATCATAGTAAAGGCCGGGGAATAAAATCTACAATCTTATGCCGCTTCAAAATGTATGTTATTAAATTTTCTCTGTATTATTTCGAAAACATTTATTTCTTTAAATCATGTTTTTGAAGAATTATTATAAAAAAAAAATTTACATATTTCCCCAAGAATCGCTTGTCTCGCTTTTCTGTTAACTAGAAAGTCAAACATACGTTGTTTTGCAACAGTATTGTAATATCATCTCTATATTTTTCAAGGTATTATTTTAGTTTTATTACCCGTATATCATTTGGCCGTTATACATCAGTCTAATATTTTCAAAATATAATTATTTGAAGCAGAATATTACAATGTAACTTGCCTTATTATTTATTTAAAAGCGAACTTTGAAACTTCGTGATTTTAAATATTTATTATAAAGGATTTTAAATATATTTCTCAACCTATATAATGATGAATGTTTCCGTTAAGAGAGTTCGTGAAATGGAGCGAACTTCTTTTTTTTTTAGATAAAATAAACCTACATAAATTTCTCTTCCAACGGACATTATATATCAAGGACGGATGCTAAATAGCAGCAAATGCGAGTCCAAATTAGTTTATCTTCTACTAAAATGAATCGTTATCAACTCCGTGTTTCAGTTGCGTCCCTTTACAGAATGCAAAGCGGAAAAGAGTCATTTCCTTCAGAAACTTGACGCATTTCTCCTGCAAAAATAGAAAGTATCATTTTGATGATTTCTTAAATTATCCTATTTAAGATGATGATAAACTTAATTGCAAATGAACATATGGTCCATAGTTTTAATTGTAAGTTATTTTTTAAAAGTGATTAACTTATTTTTATTTTGAAAACGCCATTAAGATCGATATAACTGAAATTTACAAGAACGTTACATGATGTATGCGAAGCAATGCTTCTATTTTCCTAAAAAGACTTACAAAATAAAATATCAGGTCAAGTCAGCTAGTTTGTTTCAACTAGTTTCAACTTTTGAAGGTTATTTTTTATATTTTATATTCTAAAATGTGCATTTTTATCATTAACAGGAGATGCAAGCAATTTCCTTGCGATTTACGGAAATTTCTTTTGATTCCTATACAAAGAACTGATATCATGCCAAAATAAAACTTAATATTGCTTATAAATTTAAAAAAAGACACAGAAAATAATTGGATTATGTTGTCCATTAAAAGTTTTCAGTTTCATTGTAGAAAATTCTTAATTACAATGATTTTGAAAACTGCTCAACTAATTTCTTAAGATTTCTAACAATTAGTTGCAGAATAATTGGCAATAATGTCTTCTTAAAAATTCCCAGCATCACTTTCGTTTTTCGTTTATTCCAAAAAACACGACCATAATTTTGTGGAAGAAACTTCACTTTGCAATTACACGGTATGCTGGTCTTGAAGTAGTCTGTTAATGCTGTGCTCAGCTTAAAGTTTCATTTATAAAAGTGCTAGTTAAATTGTTGGCGATGAAATATTTCGCTCACTGGAGCAAAAAATTGAAAATTTAATGTTCAGCGCAACAGAAAATTAAAACTATTTTTCCTTAGATCCATAAATTTTTATGAGGTTTTGAATCACTATTTTACTGCTTATGATAAGTAGTTCAAAAATTTGGATAAGAATTATATTTTTATCCAAAATATTATATTTTTGTTAAGTATCCAAAAATTTGTAGCCTTGGTGATTGTAGAATGCCTTTCTTTCAAAGTAGAGGAACGCTAGGTATGAGTTCAAGAGGGGGGGTGGACACAGATTGGGATATATTTTTAGTTCGACAGCCCAAAAAAATTTTAAATGCCATTCTTTAACAATATCTGAATCTGTTATCACTTGCCAAACGGAAGAAATTATAACTTTATTATCGCATTATTTATAATCAAGTACAATGTTTTATTCTCAGCAATTTTATTTCTGTCATTTTGATTTTCATTCCTGCTGATTTACTTTGCATTTCGTCTTGTTTCATAGACTTTTCATTTAAAATGCATTTCTAAAAGCGAAGCTTTTTTTTTAATTTCAATCAATTCTAAAGAAATGCAATGTTTATTTATTTTCCATCATATTCTATTTATAATGGTAGATGTGAAGAAAATAATTTAAAAAATTACATATTAGACATATACATATTTAAAAAATTACATTGAAAAATACTTTTTAATTCAAAGTTTGCTTGTGTTATAAATTGAATAAAACATATTAAAAATAATAAGCAATTTTTTTTTATTTTAGCATTCCAACAAATCTGGAAAATTTCCGTATTTTTAATTTTTTTTCTTTTATATTCTATCCATATTTTTAAGAGAAACTTTTAAGCGAAATCATTTTGAAAATATAACTTTTAATACTTTAATAAAATTTATAATAGTAAAACTTATAGTAAAGCTTCAAGAAAAATTTAATAATAATGATTTTCCTAAAGCACAATAGCATTCTTATAAACATTTTGATTTTTTGGATACTTAACTGTATTTTCCAAATACGCATAAGAAGAATCGTAACATTTCTAGTTCAGATTAATTTTTAATCAAACAACTTAAAAAATTAATTAAAAAACTTCAGATAAGCAATTATTTTTATTTTTGATAGAAATTAATTTTTATGCGATTTTAGGCTTTACAATTTTGTTTAGTCTGCACTTTATTCTAGACATTTGTTGTAGCAAATATTTTAATGTTTGCTCATGGATAACTAACAAATCTTTCTCTAAAAAGTGTAGAAATTCTAAATTTTTTTTTTATAGAAATTTATTTTTAGCTAAAAATAAGTGACATTTCAGCGACAATTTTTAAAACAGTATGTATTTTATGTTCCGCATTTCTTGCATTAATGTAAAATCAATTTTTGAAGTTAGCACTAATGGAAAATGAGGTGTTGAAGATAATAACCTGATGTTTAAATTGCGATTTTTTTCTTCACCTTACGTTTATGATACTTGAATTTGTTTGATAGTCCACTAAAATGCAAGCTAATAACTTATTTTTAATTTATAAAAATTCAGAAACAAAAGAAGCTGAAGAAGCTTCAATTACCATTAGTAACAAATACATTATCTGAATAATATCGTTTATGTTTCAAATTAAAAATAATTCTTTTTTTTTAAAGTTACTGATTTCATTCACGAAAAATAGTGTGATCGCATAGTAAAATAAAATTTAAATGATAGTGTTTTAATGCTTTGGAATTTCAGTGAAAATATTTCTATGTATTTCTCCCAACTAATTATAATTAAAACAGTTATTAATGTTCTCCTTCTAATTTATCATTGCAACGTAGTGCTAAAATATATTTTTTTCAAAAGTTTCAATGCTTTCATATCCATTAGAACTTTATAATAAATTACAATGTAATTAATGAAATATTTTACAGCCATAACATATATTTCTGCCAAATGTTTTTAATTATATATTTCAGTATAAAAAAAGTATAAAATATTTTCTATTTTAAGCAAAAGTTAACAAAACAGAAAGCCTTTATCCATTATATGAGTTGTATTAAATTAATCATTCAGCTTTCTTAATTTTTAAACAGCGGTTTAAGGCTGTAATATAATGCATAATACAGCTAGGGAACCCGAAAGTAATGTAAAATTTTAAATTATGTATTCAAATTAATCGCAGATACAATGTTACTACGTAAAGACATTTTTTTTACACTTTCTTAGCTTATAAACTCATAAGTGGATTGATTAACATATTTCAGTTGAGTTAGCACAAAAGTTCTTTTGATAAAACTTATCGTTTAATCTTTTACCCTAAAGCATTTTGTATCTTTAATTCAGACATAGATTTTTGAAAAAAAAATGTCATGTTAAATAATACTGAGAAAAACGTTTATTTTAAAAATAAATAATAAATTACAAATCTTGTCTGACAAGCAACGCTACTTATTTCAGGCCACATTTAATTTAGAAACGGAGGTTTTAAATAATGGACATTTTCAAGTTATTTGAAAAGGAAAGAAATGATTTGGTAATTTTTCTTTCTGGCACAACTATACATAAATTCTCATTTGATCATCAAATATAATACAATGTGATTCAAATTAAACAGGAGGTGTTAAAACATCTCCAGTATAAAAAAAAGAAAGATTTTCTTGAATCATAAACAAATGCTAAACATATACTCTCCTGAAAATGCATAAAACTGAAATACTTTAAGGTTTGTTTACCTATTTATCTGTGTATGAAGCGATTTTTCATTAAAAAAATTCCACTAATTTCGATGAGTAGTAGATTCGTCAAGCCCATTTATCTGAAAAATAATAACACCTTTGATGTGCTCACTGCATTTAAACATGTGTTCAGATGTTTTATTACTATTACAAATCTTCGGGGAATGATTTTGCTACTTAAAGAGACTCAAACCTTTGTAGTAAAAACATCAATTAGGCCTTAAACCAGCTTGAATACATAGTAGAGTAGAAATTGTTATTGTAATTGTGATTAATTGACAAGTAAAAATAAATGCACAAGATTACAGCAATGAACAGGCAATTTAAGGGTTTTCCATTTTCTCTTAAAACAGAATTCGTTTACAATTAAAGATTTATACATAAAATTTATGTTTTTCATCAATCCTATATTCCGTTTTCGCTAACTGTGTCTAAATATTATTGTTTAAATAAGCGTCAATGTTTTGTTTTTCATATGAAGCTTATATCGTCTTCTATTTGTTCACTTAATTTGCTGTGTCCATGGAAACAAAATCTTATCCTAACAACTTAAAAGTAATTTAAAATCTCTAGAGTATTAATTATGATTAATAAAATTAACAACTAAGCCATCATGCAGTTTGTATCAATGTGATAGATTGTCATGAAAAAATTATCGTTTGACGAATCGTTATTCGTTATTATTATTTGCCGAATTTGTGATTTGGCGACTTATTATTATAGTTAGGTGAATTTGGTATTCATTGGCAAAATTATTCATTCATAGAATATATAACTGAAAAATAATAAACTGGTATGATAAATATTTTTAATAAAAATAGAGAGATAACTTTCATGACTATACCGTAACATTGTATGCACATCTTTGTTTCTGATAGGTTTTTCTTAAGGTTAAAAACTAAATACTTTTTGATATTTGTGTTATTCTATCTTTTTATAATATTCTAAGCCGCTTATATTTCCACATTACTGATGCTTTTACAAAAATGCAAGGAATTGAAAGTTACGCTGATGACTTATGAAAGTAGGCTTTAGAAATATGGGAATTAAACATTGAATGGAACTATCATCTTTTGATATGCTATTAAAATGAAACAGGAGAATACATTCTTTGAAGATTAAGATACTTTTATATTTCGTTTCGATCCCTTAACAGCAATGCAAATAAATTTGGCCAGTGAAGAAATGGAAATGTTTAACTCTTCGAATAGGTTTACTACTTTTCTAATTTAAAATGATCCTGTCGATACATCAATGTTAGAAACACAGCTTAGTAAAACGTGAAATAAATAGAGGTTTATTAGAAAAATTCATAAAGTTTTAATCAGAAAATGTTTCATTTTTTTTAACTTCGAATCAATAATAAATAAATTTACTTCATCTTTTATTCTTTTCTGTAAAACCAAATGTTAAAAGTCTTAACCTCAAAATTCCTGGAAGAAATAATCTGTAAATATATATGTATATTTCAGAATAACTTTATAACAACAGCAAATTACTCAGTTTCTTCACAATAACCTAATTTAATAGAATAGAAACATTTATCAAAACAATGTTTTGCGTCAAGAGCGATACCAAGTGTTTTGACTTATATATTTCAAAATCGATGCCCTTAGAATAATTAGATAATGTTTTGTCAGTTTAGAAGAATTTAATAAGCATTGTAATCATTAAATTTGTAAAAAAACATTTTAGGAAAATTGCTTAACATTTTATTTCCATAATTTAATTAAAAAGTTGAGAATTGGAACTAATAAAAAAACTAAACTAAGCAAAAATTTAACAAAATTTACTTCATTGTTTTGTGAAAGTAACTGAATTTAAAAAATTCTGTTTAACCTAATCACTGTATTTAACAATGTTTTACAAACATTTTAATGTTAATGAAGTTTCAAATTTCTGAACGCAAACTGTTATGAAGCAATAATATTTATACTGAATAAAAGAACAAATGTTTTCTAACACTTCATCATTTTATAGTAATTTTTATTATATAAGCCATAGAGAAATTCTGGATTTAGTTTCGCTTGTTAAATCTATTTATGAATATATTTTAAATATTACAGAAACTAGTAAATTATTCAAATATCTAACAAAAAAAGAAAATCCCCGTATAGCAACATATTTCTTTAAAACATAAAATTGATATTTAAAGAATAATAGACTTACCAATAAATAGCAGTAAATCTGAACGAATATCTTGTTTTAAAGGAAACAAAAGAGCTTTATTACTTAAAAGAGAATAATTAAATTTTAAAATAGGAGAGTTTGAAAAAAGTATCAAAAAAGCATATATCTAGGACTAAACTATGAAACTGCCATAGCAAATAAATATTTTCATTATATATGCATTGTTGGGAATTTTAAATGACAGTTTCATTTTTGGGAATATCACAGTTTCTAAATTGGATCTTCATCACATGGAAATATATTAGTTGAGAAATTCTCATATAAGTGCTGAAACATATAATGGAAAAATTTTATTTTCATGTTTTATTTTTTTATAATAATATGTCTGCAGTGAATATTATAATAAATAATTATTTTAGTTTTATTATTTCACATTTAATGTGTTTCTTCTTTATTTTTGTATCGTTATCTTATATCTTTCAACTATCTAAAGCATAAAAGATTTTTAATATTCAACTGAATTCTAAATAGATAACCGCGCCATAAAAATGCTGAATAAAATAAGCCTTTTTTAAATAAAAAGGCTTTCGAAAATTTTCTTTCAGAGTTGAGAGCAAAATTTTATTATAAATAAGTCTAAATTAAAGGGTTAGTTTCAGAGTGTTAGACAATCAGATAAATAATGCGTAATTACTTTTTCTCTAAACTGTCTAAAAACTCGCCTTTTTTGTTCTTTTCCTTTAAGGTTGACAGTACTTTTTATATAAATTTTCTGATAAATAATAAAAATTGATAAGATGTAATATAACTCAAAAATTTTCTTAATTATGGGAAAATAGCCATATTCTTAGTAGAATTGTATTAGCAGCAATATTCAGCTTTTTGCCCATTCAGTTTCTATCCATTTTAAGTTTCGAGAAATCAATAAAAATTACAAATAGAAATATTTATTTTTGAAAAATGCATGTTTGTTATTATTTTCTTTCCCATTCCCCATTTCTTTCATTTTCTCTTTTCGTAATTTTTATTTTTCAATTTCACCTTTTTTTTTATTCTTTTATCTATACACTTTTTTTACAGCAACCAGTATATGTTTTATATACCCTAACCAATATATGGTAGTTTGCGTTTCTGTTTTCTTACTCTACAAAACTTATTTTTTGCCAAAAGAAATTATAATTTTTATTTAAAGTAAATACTAATGAGCTAGTTTATGGCGTAAAGCCGTAATTGGCCCGTATCCTATATTAATTAATCTTACCAATATTATTGTTATTTGTATATCATTTTGAAATAAATATGGCATTGAAAATATTTGCATTATTTTTTTATGCATAAGAGTAAGGCAAAAAACATTCATTATTTCATTTTTTTATTTATCTTATTTTTATTAAATACCTTCTTGCTTTGATTAATAAATAAACTAAATTATGATTAAAATTCCTCCTTTAACGTATTTCAATATTCTAATTATGAAATCAAGTTCACTTTTTATTTCCCTGTATAATCCGCAGGCAGTAATTTAATTATCACATTTAAATTGAATCTTCCAGAAAATCTTCTTCATCTTGACATTGCAGAGTAAAAAGAAATCATTCCTACCATATCCACTGTACGTCCGTCCACTATGTACTGTACTCCACTGCATTAGCTCTTTGTATAATGTCACTCACTGTTGTCTTTCAAGTTATCTGAAAACTTCATGCATTCAATGACTATTTTTGTGCATTTTATTTAAAAGTATCAATCACATTTTTACTCTAGTAAAACAGTTTCATAAAATTTATAGAATCACCACTTCATTAGTTACATTCATTTTGTTCCATTAATTTTTTTGTTTTCTCATATAAGAAGTATGCAGAGAGAAAGCATTGTACTCATCGAAAATTCCGAACTCAAGATTGCGACAAATCTTTAAGTTTTAGATAACCTGGAATTAAAAAAAAATAATAAAACATATTTTTTTTGGAATTATGTGCGCTTGTAAACATGATAACTCAAAAGCACTTTGACCTGTGAGGACACATAGACTTTACATCGGACAGAATATGACACATAGACTTTACATCACTAATGTGGATTTTTATTAAAATTTGAGCGAAATCCATTTAAATGAAGATTGGATACAGGTGAATATCATTTCTCCAGAACGTAAAACGTCAGATAAACCAAATTTGGCACGCAGTTTATCAAATAAAATTATGTTTTTGTCAGATTTTGAACCAATTCTGTAAATCTCTGAACATTTGTCTGTCAATACTTTCGCATGCATGTAAACCTAATAGTTTAAAAAATACGAATGATTTAAATAAATGAAGTTCGGTATGTGATCTTCTGATTATAAATATAATTGTTAGTTTAAATCGAATTAATCAATAAAATCAGTTTTAAAATTTTATTAAACACTTCTACGGGTATTAATCATCTAAGATCATGTTATAGATTCAGTAAAAATGCTAAATTCAAGTCAATATTTCAAATTTTTGAATTATTGTTCGAAAATGTCGTGCATGGAATTCGGAGATTCACCCAGGAGGGAGCATATTAAGCAAGGAAGGGGACAACAACTTTCAGGAGAGAGTATGCGAGAAAGTTTTGGAAAGATCACTCCTGATGGTTTTTATTTTGACTCACAGAGAAAATATGGTTGCAAAATGTTGGGCCTATTCTGCTATTTTTGATATTTTTTTCTGCTAGACCAACTACTTCTACATCTAAAAATTAATGTGGAATGGATAAAAAAAGAAGTCAACATATAGTTGCATAACAGAATGATATAAACTTCTTCCATCTCTATAACATAAAATCTTCTAATATATGTATATTTTTTATGTTATATATCTCACTTTAAATCCTATTTCATATGTATATCACTGCATATACGCCATCTTATTTCCTATATTTCAAATCATTGAAATAAATTCATTATTCTTTTACACTCTTACTTTTCACCAAATACATACAAATTATTTAATAAAAGCTCAAATCTTTCGCACATTCAGAGTAAAATTTTTAACCGAAGATTCGAAATAAATTCTAATTTGTTTTCGAATTACATTGCATTGTAAATTTAAACCCCTATACATCTCCGGCTTGTTTAATGCATTCGACTGTTTTCAAAACATGAATTTTGAGAACAATTTGCATGTTTATTTATTTTCAGTTTCAAAACATAGTTACATCTATGTTTCCAGTGATATTACTTTGTCTCTACTTCAATTTAAAGCCAATTTATGACAACATATTAACACGTAAGTGATGCTTATTTATAAGCATTTAAAAACTTGAAATACATTTTTTACAGAACGAGTTTTTTTTTTTTTTCATAATTTTTCTGTACAAGTGTAGTCATATCTCAAACAATACTCAAGGTAGCTTGAAGAAATTTATAATTAGTGCTCATTATGTTATGCTGAATGAAGTACACTATGGATTTGATGACGAATGTCTTAAAAGTGTATTTATAATTCTTTAATGTATATATGATTTAATGTATATATATAAAAAATTCCATTCTAGGTTCCTAAATTTCCTAGATAATTTCATATATTACTCACAAAAATTTAATTTTTGTGCATAATTCTTAGATAATAGTTAGTTACATTCTAAGATATGTTACACAAGTAATACTATAAAGAAAAAGAAAAAAAAACTGTAAAAATTTATCTTGTAAATGTACCATTTTCTCTAGGACAATCCTAGTTTTTTTTTTCTAATAAATAGTAAAATTTACATCAAAATATGCTTTTTTTAAAAAGCTACATATATATTTAAATAATTTCACTTTTATTCATCATTTTATCCTCATATTAATAAAAAAAATATGAATGAACATTAACTGTTTTTGCAAAATCCCCTCCAAATCTAATCGGATATCTTAGGAAAGATTATACTTCAAGTTTAGAAAAATATAAAACTAATCGACGACGTTCATTTTCTTCTCATCTTCAGAATATTCTCTATAGAAATTTTCGAACTTTATACATCCACTTAACTGTTACACTGTTTAATACATGCACATCAGGTTTAAACCTCTTGTTTTAAATGCATAAGCATCACGTTTTAATTCGCTTTCTGGATTCAACAGTAAATTCTATTTTTAAAAATAAGTGCCTATAACTAAATTTCGTTTTTTAATCTATGCAGCACTCACTTTATTTATGAATGCCCTTTTAATCCCCAAATTTATAAATATATCAATACATATTACATGCGTTATTTATTCTATTCACTTGCTTTTTCTCGTTATTATATAATGGATATTACTCTAGCAATGTTATTTATTCTATTTTTTCCCAAGGTATTTGAAAGAAATATAAGAAAGAAATATACTTAGCACAATATGATTTAACAATTACAACCATACATTTCCTGATTTGCCGAATTCCCGGAAATAGATCCTAAAATACCAAGATTTCAAAATCAATGCAAAAAAGACTTGGGTTGGGAATTCGTTTTCATCCCACCCTTCAATATCGAAATAATCGATTTTTTTCGTCGATGTATAAAGCTGTGAGTATATCGATGGCGAGATATGGACGTTTCCGTAGAACCTGTCATTCCTGATTAGAGATAACGATCCAACGGAAAAGCGGTCTTTCTCTAGCGGGTGGCTCGGCACTGATAATGAAACCTACGCACTATTTCCTGCCGCTGAAGATGATTCCGTCACACTCAATTAACACCAGTGAGGGAGCAAAGATAATTCTTCCCTGGCTTTGTGAGCACAGAATGGTTTCATGGAAAAAATAAAATGGCTTATTTGTTGAACGTATATTTCTGTGATAACGGAAATTTAGTAATTTGATATAACGTTAAGAATAGGTAATTGTGTATCGGCATGATTTTTTCCGCCTGAAGAATTTACGGCGTTTTTTTAGACAAAATTCCTTCAAATACTGTTTGCCGAATCTGTTTATGCGTGTAAATAATTACAGAATTATTTATAAATTGTATGTTATTCTTTTGCTTATTTGTTGAACATATATTTCTGTGATGAAGGAAATATAATTATTTGATATAACATTAAAAATAGGTAATTGTGTATCGGCATGATTTTTCCGCCAGATGCACTTCTGACGTTTTTTATTGAATATCCCTGGGAGTAATATTTGCAGAATCTGTTTATACATGTAAATAATAACAGAATTATTTATAATTTGTAGTTATTCTTTTGCTTATTTCTTGAACATGCATTTTTGTGGTAGTGGAAATTTAATAATTTGATATAACGTTAAAAATAGGTAATCGTGTATCAGCATCAGATGCACATCTGGTGTTTTTAGTCAAATTCCCTTAAACTAATCTTTGCACAATCTGTTTATATATGTGAATAAAAATAATGTTATTTATAAATTATAATTATTCTTTTGTTTAGTTGATTTATTGACGAAAGATCTTGCCATGATTAAATTACGCCAAACATATGGTAAGCATTTACAAATAATTCAAATATTTAAAATAATTCAATATTTACATAACTTTTGAATAGACATTTATACAGTAATTTCTTACTATGATTCTTTTTAAAATTTAAAATAATCTATATGAGTTTAAGAAATATTATATTCATGGCATTAGATTTGTTTTCTATTTTATTTATCTATTTATGCATTTAATTTACTTCTTTCAATGAATTATATCTTGAATATCAGTTCCAAAGAAATCGCCAATATTTAGAAATATCTTTAGTTTATTTTACCAATTTCGATATTTTATTCTTTTTGTTTTCCACACTTTCATTTAACTTCATTTAGTTTCTTTTTATAAAGTGGAGTTTTGTAATCCATCTTCTCTTGATGTTCTATAATTTTGAAATCGTGCACATTCGTTTATTTACTATAAACACTTTGTCTCTATATCTTAGATAGTTTCAAGATTTATTAATCAATTAATCTATAAATCTAATTATATATTGATTCATAAAAATGAAGGTAGTCAAGAAATTTAGAAATAAAAGAATTTTAGAAAGCAGGAATATTACAACAATATTTTATAATTATGACTTAAACTATGGATTTAAAAGTCGACGACAGTAAAAATAATAAAATTCTGTTACCTACTACACTAATAAAAATGTTTATTTTAAAAACTGTTTCCGTTAATTTAATTTACTTTTCGAATAATCTTTATCATATGCCAATATATTGATAATTTAGCCACCATATTTGTGGAATCTGGGGAGTAAGACACTGCATTTAATAAATGATTGGCTTAATTTTGCAATTTAATGTTAGGGCAGTTTTTTAAAAAAAATTTATAGTCAACGTAATACAGATATAATTATAATTATCATGCACCAATATAATGATGAATTTAGCTACCATGTTGGTGTATAACCATTATTGATTGGTGACATTTGGTAGTTAATGTGGAACATTTTCAAATATTTCGTCTTCACAGTGATGCAGTTAGACAAAAACGTTATGTCGAAGACAGGGACATGAAAAGCATGTCACGTTTGAAAGTCTTCCATAACCAAACTGGTATTATTCAAATGCACTTTCCAAAAAAAAAATACAGAATTATGGAAAATGATCATTGTTGCTTTATTTGGAAATGACTGATATATGATATTTACAACGACAAATTGACTTCGATTTTATTTGCTTAATGATAGGTATGATTTTGTAATTAATTTTCAAAGTTATCAGATAGATAATAAGCAACAAGATAATCAAATTTATCAATTAACCCGAATTAATTAACCTTTAAATTTTATTTTGGTGCAAGAAATTTTGGAATTGATTTTTCAAATTTCAATTCTAATATTTATTTTATTTTTTTTATTTTTCTTACTTATATTTATTTTTCAAAAGTTTTTTTTTTCCAAAAGAAAAAAATATACATATTCTTCTTAAATAAGATTAACTTGTATACATCTGCAAACCTAGTTTCGCAGTTTAGTCTTATCGTGCACTTTTATGATGTACACTCACTGGTATATCTTTGCACGTTTAGGAATATGAGATTAATTTGACGTGTTATTTATTGAGATTACAATATTTCTATGATATTATTTTAATTTAAATATTCCTTTTCAAGAAATTAATTATAAATAATTCCATTTCAAAACAGATAAAGTACACAAGAAAGTATACAATATGGAATTCCCATTGACGTAAATTTTTTCACGATATTCATTTTTTAAAAATAATTCCTTAAAAGTTCCGAAATTTTCATATACATTTTGTTGATTCATGGGCCATAAATCTGAAAGCAAGAAAGCACTTCTTTAAATTGGCTATAAGAGAAATACAAATAAGTATATTTTCAACAACAAATGGATATCGCAGCATAAAAGTAAAGCGAGTACGTACAATGAAGAAACAAATAGAAGCAAACAAAAGACGAAGAACCAGATATGCTATTTTTGAAAGCAATATGCACAGAATCAATGGATTGCAAAGAGAGTGGAAAATAAAGCCCCAACTCTATAGACGCAGGAACTAAAAACCAGCCTAGTGAAGAAATATGCATTGTATAATATATTTTGTATGTCTTCAAAAGTATTCTACTCCATTCATTCGAAATAGAGAAAGAAAATATTAGCTTTAAAATTATACTGCATCAAACAAATATCACATATCTGAAATATAGCATTCTTTTTTTTAATCAAATTTTTGAGTGAAAAAATGAAATTTATTATTTTAAAATTTGGCTTACGAAAGGTAAGAATTTAATTTTAAATATTCCATGCATATAAAATGGATAGGCCTACAAGTGCTTTTTAATGATTCGTATTTCGATAAAAAATATAATTTTTATATTCAATTCAGAAATTGATTCAAAATTTAAAAGTATACTTTAGCTGCATTGTATTGTTTCTATATTTCCATATTTATGAATCCTGCATTTGATCCTTGTTTACATAATGTGTCGCATCTAACATAAATGGATGTCATTCATAAAATATTATTCTGTTATATGCAACAATGCTATCCTTTATATAATTAGTATAAAATATAGTATGTATGCTGTATTATACGATTCGTAAGTAAGCTTACATTTGACTGAGTTTAATGCATTAATTTTGAATAAGCACGGTTTTATTATCCTAATTCTTTCAACACAAAAATGTTTATTTCTATCTGAAATGCAAGATTCGCATTACTTTAAACTAAATGAAACATTTTTTATCATTGAAAAAATTTGTTGGATTTCTGTGATTTAAATAGAACTAACGATAATATATCTTGCTTTTTTACCTATTACCTGTTTTTTTGGCATTGTATTAAAATTTCATACGATTCAAACAGCTGTTCGAAAATGTAATTATATTAATTTCAGATAATGTAATACAATGGTTATCTCTAAATGAAATATCTTTAAAAATAATAATACGATATATAGATAAACTGCTGAATAGGATATATTAGCATGAATCTTCTAGAAAGTGTGTCATTTTAGATGGCAGCATTGGAAATAGATTTTATTATAAATCTTTTAAAATTAATTTAATATTAAATTATTATAAAATTCATTATTTAAAGAAATTCATTCTACAAACTATGCATTCTAACTTTTTTTTAATAAATGTTATAAATAAAAAGGGGAAAATTCTTAAAAATTTTCATTTCGTGCTGAATTTTTCTTCTAAATATTTATTAATAAAAAATGAAATTTTATTTCTACTGTAATTATAACAAAAAATCGAGCATATTTGTTTAAAAATATATGTTTTAATGATAATTTAAGAATATTCTGAATAAATGGTCTTCAGAAATTTAATTGTATGAAAATGAAAACATAACCAATAAATTATTTTATAAATAAAAATTATTCATTTATATTAAATGCATGTTAAATTCATTAAACACAAAAAATCTTTCACTGAGAAGTTTATACAATTTTTAAATGGTAGTTATTAATTTTTCCTCATTTTTTTTTCAAATTTATCTCTTTTAAACTATAATTTTTATCCACAGAAAAACAATTTTAAAATATATATTTAGAGGAATTTTTTTCACATAATCATGGTGCGACGTTTGACGACCAAAAATATAATAAGGTTTCTTTCCATGTAAAGCTAGCAAATAAATAATATCTCTTGGATCTTTAAATTAATTTCTAACATATGTAACTTTCAAATTATACGGTGGATTTTTATTCTTCTTTTATTAGTATTTCAAGCTTAAGATGCAAAAACACGTTGAAATAAATTTTAGACAGCTAATTATTTATTCTTCAGTTAATTTTTTAAGAATTGTACTTGTTTTCATTTTTAATTAATAATTTAAGAATTCTACACCGACCTTGAAAACCAGTACTACATACATAATACGAAGAATCGCATATATATATATTTTTAATTTTAACCATGAAATCAAATTGCCATGTAATCAGATTTTCATTTTCAGAATAACCATAAACATTTTCTTTCAGTTTTTTTTTCCATCGTTAGCATAACTTTAATTCTAAACTTACTTATTATATTACTATAAAATTCAAAAGAATATTAAGAGATAAAAACTAAAAGCAGGATAACAAGTTATAAAATAAATTTTACTCCAAAAACGAAAATCTTTAGATGGTTTCACTTTTTTTTGAAGGATTTCAAACGATCCATTAGGCCCTTTTCGGCAATAATGCTTAATGCTGCATTAAATAATATTTAAAAAAATGTACATGAAACAAAAGGGTAAAAACACAATAAAATGCCTAAAGTATAAAGTTTTAAACTGATAAAAGGAATAGATTATAAATAATTAATACTCCTGGACATAAAAATAAAAAAAAATCTTATAAATTAATGCATTTCTGATATGGACTTCAATTAAGTACATATCTGTTTTGCATAGACGCTAAATGAATAATAAGGCAAACTTCGATTTTCATGCATGAGGAAGGAAATTATGATAAACTTGGTGTTAGATCAGTTGCTATTAAAGTGTACAACAATTTTAGAATGAAAATATGTCCTTAAATTCAATAAATTCTTATAAAAGAGTAATATACCCTCCTAAAGTAAGAAAACTGGACACATAACTGAATGCACAGTTAATAAGTTATTAAAAGAAATTTATAATTCATTTTGTAACTTGAATAAGAAAGCGATGAAAAAATGGTAAAGTTCATACATGTATATAAAAAGTGCAATTTAAATTTAGAAGCTTTGTTATGAACGAATAAAATTATTGTCCATTATATGTGGAAAAAATTGATGTAGAACAAATTAAAAAATGGATGAATTCATATAACTTAAAAACACGAGTAAAATTATTAATATCGTTTAAGCCAATTGCTTCCTACAAAAAACACCAAAACTATTCTTAGTTTAAAGTTTATCAAATGATGTGTCTTAAGAGATAAAGTGTGTCAAGATATCCTACTATTCCTTACTTTATTATTAAATTTTGTCTAGGAAAAAGCTCAAGTTAGGCTCTTCCGTGAGGCAATTTTCTAGGCATTTGTTTCTTGAGAAAGCTTTTAAAGCTCCTTTCCTGCATTGATATAAAAACGGAAAGCAAAATGGTTTAAAACTAGAAATGGAGAATGCACTTAAGTGACAAGGGAGGGAAAAAAGAGAATCCGTAAGATAAAAAGAACACACATTTTTCTTTCTTTTTTTAACATAAAAAAGGGAAAAAGAATCTTTTAAGAGAGCTTCCGCACTGTTGAAATATTAGAGGACAAGTTTAGAAATCGGAAGAATATGGCCTTTATTTATCTTTATATTCTTTAACAGAGGCTTACATTCAGCACAGTTTAGAGGGCTGTGTATAATGTTTTCTTGGATAAAAACGGTGAAATTATATGATATTATTATCCAAAATTCTTATCAAAATTAAATAAAAATATTTATTTCGAATTATTGATAAAATACTTTCATATAACGTTAGAGGATAAATTAGAAATCTACGTAGATAAAAGTTTTATTATATTTATAATTTAATAATATATAAAAGGCCTAACTGAAACGCTTCTTAAGAGAAAATAATTGGGTATATATTTAGATATCGATTAAAAAGCAAAACTTTTATAAATAATAAGGAATAATAATGTTATACCTTATTATATGTATATAATGTTAGGGCTAAATAATAAGCTATATCTTTATATTCTTAGGCAAATATCTATAAAAAATACAGTTTAGGATTTTAATATTATTTATTACAAAATTACATACAAATTATTCCCTAGTTATATTGCACTTAATAAATAAAATTTAATTCTTAAATATGAAAGTGTGTGATGACATTTTAATTCTTTAGAAACTCTTCTATGTTATTTTTGTAATGTCTAATGTTTGCTGTAAATAATTTATTTGCATTTAATAAATCTATGATATAAATATATTAGAATAAAAACATGTTGATTAATCTATAAATTATAAATTATATTAATAATGTTCTACTTTCTTATCAGTTCATCAATAATAGTATATTTTTCTTATTCTAGGGAATAACTTTTTTTAAATTCTCATAAAACGATACTTGCATCATTTTTATTTTTATATGATACATGATTTTATTTGATGAGAGATAATATTAATTTGCTCAGAAATTGCTTGCAAATTGCTAAATTCTATGATAAACAAGTTTGTTCATAACAGATTTTTGATGAAGAAAATGGTATTTTTACCATGAAATTTGGAAATTAAAACTGTATAAAAAATATATTAAAAGAAATCGTATTGTTAAGATAATTATTTTCATAGAAAGTAATATAACAATGCCTTAAGAAAATAAAACGTAAAATATTTCATACTGCTACCATTTTAAAATAAATCTGCATATTTTGCAAATAAGCGCATACAAGGACAAAACAACATCATAAGTAGTATAAGTTGTACTGACATAAGACCCAAATTTGTTTATTTTATGCCAGAGTGAAACAGAAAATTGAGTATGTTTTTTTTTTATGTTTGAATGTATTGTTTGATTTTTTAATTAATGGTACAATTTTTTTTTACATTAGGCATGAAAAAAATTATATGCTTCTATTAATTTAAAATAATATTAAAATAAATTGTTAGCGAATTTATCTCAAACAAAAAAAAATTCTCTTTGGTATAAAATCAAAATTATTAGTCAAAATCTTTTAATAGAAAAAACAGTGTGGATTAATAAAACGTAATTTGTATTTTAATGTTTGGCAATAAAGTGTAATAATTAAAATCAATTATAGATTTTTACAATTCTTAGCATTAAAGTATAATAATAAAAAGCATAGTTGATGAATGAAGCCCATATATATATAATTGCTTTAATTTGCTTACATTGAAACATCATTAAGTCCATTAAAAAATAAAAGTGCACTCATTTTCCTTAAAAAAAATATATATATTTTTTCTGTTAATTTCATTTCAAGTATTTTGAATGAAGTTTATTAATTAATTAACATTCCATAAACAATTTTATTTTAATTTGTATAATTCAACTAAATAGCCTTCATAAATGAGTATGGAATATTTAGCTATTTTATAGAATAGAAGCTAATTTATATTGCTTATTCATTTATGTGTCTTTTTGTTTTTGTTAGTATTTTGAATAAATCATAAAATATTATTTTCAATCATTTTAACGAAATTATTGTATTAGAGTTAATTAATGCAATTAGAAAATTTCTTTATATCATAAAAATTAGTTAACATATCATAAAAAATAATAACTATTTGAAATTAAAAAAAATTAACAAAACAATTTTGTATTCAATTCATTCAAGAGGAAAGCAATTTGATCTTATTTTTTTTATTATAACTCATGTAAATTGATATCTGTTCCACTTTCTTGTCAGTACTAGTGAATAAAATTTAATCAATATAGATTAATATAAAAAACAAGGACAATTTATTAAAACTGAAATATATTTATTTATAAGTACTAAAAAAAATCATACATATGTATATAACATTCATTGAAAAAAATGTGGGGAATCTTATTTTAACTAATATTATCCTTCATTCTTTTAAGGATATAGATCAATCAATCCTTTGTCAAGATTTCTTTT
>JAPMOR010070900.1:230203-266056 GCA_026543865.1 Argiope aurantia
TTATTAAAAATAACTTTGTGAATGTGGTCAAAATGTACTTATAAATTATGGCTTTAGTTCGACATCTCCTTTTCTAAAATTTACAAATAATAAATATTTCTTATTCAGTTATTATTTCTTCCCTCCTATAAGAAAAAAAAATCATGAACGGCAGGGATGTACATTTACATTCTTGTAATAAATAAATAGTAGTTGAGCTTCTCTGTAGCTCTGAAGGGGAAAATGCAATAT
The DNA here is from genome assembly GCA_026543865.1 of Argiope aurantia. Taxonomy (NCBI): domain Eukaryota; kingdom Metazoa; phylum Arthropoda; class Arachnida; order Araneae; family Araneidae; genus Argiope; species Argiope aurantia. The sequence goes on from JAPMOR010070900.1 coordinate 230,435, forward strand.
TATGCTACCAACAATAATAAGAAGGTAATTAGCGATTCACTTCACTTCAGAGAGTGTCATTTCTTTTATAGGAAAAGTCCGTCGGATAAGCCGTTGATCGTACATTCCTATATTTTTAGAGCACCTATGTTTTTTAGCATTTGTCTTGAAAGCATGATGTATTTTCATTGAGAGACAATGACACAGATTAAACTACTTAATTAATCAATTTCTCCATTCAGGAAAATTTTCTAAAATAAGAAATTACTATTAGCAATCAAAATATACTAGATAAGAAGTATTTTTCTCACTCTTTTTGATAGTTAAAAATTTTAAAATTAAATTTTTGATTTTGATATTACAAAGCAATATATTAGAAACTATCAACCAAAAAAAGTAATGATTATGAAATTCAGTTAAAAGTAAATATTTCCTTAACCGAAACCATTAAAAGAAACATTGTATTTGGAGAGAACTAATGCTTCTACAATTGAAACACAAATGAACTTAACCAAATTCGAAATAAATATCTGGTTAGATACAAAAAAAAATACCAAAAAGGAAGAAAAGATCAATCAGGCCTGAAGAATTTTTAATGTGTTACCCTCAGGTAGGGATTAAATTAGGGATTTTTTTTCTGTGATGAGTTTGACTTTCGTCCAAAATGTTAACCCCTCGTGATCCGAAAATCCTCAGAAACAGAGGTTTTGGAGATAAGAATTAGTATCATAAAATCAAAGCAATTGATTACATAATAATAATAAGTAAAATATTATTTCAAAAATTTATATCTAAGGAAGACCATAGCAAAATGGAATCAAGCTATTTCTTTGATTTTATGATACTAATTCTTATCTTCAAAACCACAATTTCTTAGGTTTTTCGGGTCACAAGAGATCAATATTTTGGACGGAAGTCAGACCCCTCACAGAAAAAATCTCTGGTTTCAATCCCTGCTTGAGGGTGACCCTTGAAAAAGTCTTCTTCTTTTCTTTCTTTTTGGTTCCTTTTTTAAGTTTAACTTAATATTCATTTCTAATTTGCAATATATTAGCACTAATTATTATTTAAAAATTTTATACAAATATTTTTAAAAAAATTACATCAATATTCCCTAATTTATAATAACCAAATCTTTTATTATTTCGATTATAAATCATTATGTGTTAATTGTTATTTTATGTTAATATGTTATGCTATAAATATGTATATAAACTTTTGTCATAGCTTATATAATTTACAGCTGGAAAACACAACATATGAATTAAATCTTTTACATTTAGAAACGCGATGATTTCTCAGATAAAAGCACCGCTGAAAACAGCAATCGAAAATTCCACGCACTGAGGAAGGTAGCGGCCATCATCAGCAAACCTCCCATCTCCAACATTTTCCTGACGCTTCGCAAACCCTTGTTACCGAACACAGAGCAGAGTCCGTCAACCGTATATCTCCCTTAACTATTCCCCCGGGATAATAACTGAGTCACGTTAGAACCTGCCGATTGTGAACGTTCGCCAGTTACTATGTGCATTATTGATCTCTGGCTTTCGTTTCAGGACAGGAGGCGAAGTGAAGATTACCGAACGATCATTGGTGGATTTTAACCGTTTGAGGACAACACACCAATCCGATTTCTCCGAATTCTGTTTAATGCCATGAATTGCACGGAATTTGATAGCGCAAATTGGGAATCTCAAGACAGGTAGCGGCATTCGAAGGATTTCAGATTAGCTGCACTTTCCTTAACATTTGCTTGGGTTTAGGGCAAATGAGGTTTGAAGACAAATGATAGAAAATGTAAGATTTTGGTAAATTTAAATATTGATAGTTTATTCTATCTAGAAAATATTCAGTACCCTAAGAATGTCTTCTATAAAAACAGTACGACTATATATATTATTAGTGAAAAATAAGTGAAAATATGTTAGTTGATAAAATAAAAAGACCAACAAAATGTTTAGTCAATTTTATTTAAGAAAATGTTAAAAATTTAAACTATTTCACAAACTTATCCCAATTTTCAACGAATAAGATCAATAATAATGAATGAACGAAATATTAGAATTAGCAGGGAATCGTTAAACGAAAGGTGAAATCAAATTAAAAGTTATGACGGAAAAAAAAAGTTGGTCACATAAAATTCTATAGAAATAAACTCATTGCGATCAAAGCAAATTCCTTTCATAGTTTTTTTTAAATATGTATATTTAAATAATTAAAAATATGTCAGTTAAGAAAATAAAAAGACTAATTAATTTCTTAGTTAATTTCATTTAAGAAATTGTTCCCGATTTCAACCAAGAGCTCAAAACTATCTCAATTTTCAATGAATAAGATCGATAAAAATGAAATAAATTAATATTAGAAGTAGTAGGAACTCGTTAAAAGAAGTTTAATCATTGAAATTGTTTTTAAATAAAAGAATTGCTCGTATTAAAAGAGTATGCAATATTTTCTAAGTGATAAATAATTTTAAATAATGTGCCAGTTGAAAAGAAAATAAAAGGACTAAAACTTTTTTTAGTCAATTTTATTTTAAAAAAATTCTCAAGAAATTTAATTTAATAAGAAAATGCTTCTTATTTCAATTAAGAGCACAAAAATATTTCAATTTTCAACTAATAAGATAAATAATATAGAATTAAAGAAATATAAGAAGCAATAGCGAGTTGTTAAAAAAAGGTTAAGCCAATTTAAGATTTATAGCCAAACAACATTGTTTGTTACATGAAATGTTATAGAAATAAGCTCATTTCTATCAAAATCGACAACTTTAACAGTTTTTTGCTTTATTTCTAGAAATTATTTTTAAGTTAATTTAGGGTAAATGAGAAGAAGGAGCATGTAAAGATTTCTATTAAATTGTTCATCGAAGCAAGTTAAGTTTCAAACCACATCAAATATTTAATAAAATATTAGTAACTTATCAAATGTAGATCTTTTATTGGGGTTTTAATCTGAATTTTAAAAAAATAGCAATAGCAAGGATAATCGAAAAAAAAATTCTCAAATTATTTGGAACAGTAAATGCTCAAGATTCATTAGATCATATTAAAAACACTATTAAAATTCTCTCCTACAACGTTCAATTAATAGAAATTTGCTCTAATTGTGAATTTATCTTTTTGTTTCCCAATAGATTTCATACAGACAGACTGAGGTTCAATTATATTATCATGTGAGAACATGATGTTGTTTTGGTTAGGGGGATTTGAAGCTCGAAATCGCGTAGGCATTGAATAAAGCATAAATGGCAATTTTCATCATCATCTTTTAATCGCATATATTTTTTTACCTGCTTTTACCAGTATTGTATTGTTATTATATATGCTTTGAAAACATTTACGTTTTTAAAAGGCTGAACTGCGTTTACCAGTATTGCTTTATTATTGTCTATGCGTCTTTGACAGCAGATGCGTTTTCAAAAGTTTGGCGTAGAACTATGGCATCATAGCTGTTATTTCATCTCAAAATCGGTCGAGGTCCATAACTTTGTTTCCCAGCTAGAAACATTGAAAATGAAAGTGTAAAAAAATTACACACACACACACACACACACACACACATATATATATATATATAGAGAGAGAGAGAGAGAGAGAGAGAGAGAGAAGTCTCGTGATTGTTTCAAACCGGTTTAAACTGGTTAGCAACTTAAATTCATTAAGAAATATTTAATAATTGTATTTTGTTTTATTTCTATTTCAATTTTTTTTGTTACAATTTGGAAAAAGAAATATGTGTAATGGCAAAAATCATAATCAATAGGATGCTTTTATTTTCGACAACTAAATTTATGAACCGATGATTATACAGTAGAAGGAAAATAAAGATGCGCGTTTATTGACAAAAAGAAATATTTCTATCATTTAGTCTACTCTATAAATGTTTTTAACACTATCTTCCAGAATCGTTTGTGAACGCATGTCAGAATACGAATTTATGTACACAAAGGGTCACCTAAATCGCCTTGAATCACCATTAGTACTTTTATTTCATGAAGAACATATCAAGGGTAACTCATTTGCATGCAATAGAAAAATAACATATGAGTCATGTGAGTCATTCTCATAAAGAGTTTCGCTCGTAAAGAATATTTTAAGTGAAATTAGATTGTCTATAAATAAAATGAAGAGAAATAGTCATAAAAATGTTAATATGCAGGAAAAAAAAATTTGAAATTTCTCTCTGTAGTTAAAAGTTTTTTAAGTTAAAAGTTTTTCCGTTGCTGATTTTAAGAAATTTCTAACCATCTGTATTCTGAATAATCTTTTCAAATAATTCTAAAACAATTAAAGAATCTGACCTATCAAAGAAAGAGGATAAAAAGTATGTTATGAAAATCATAACATAAAGTCCCTATCCTTTAAACCTTAATTTCTTAACTTTCGATCCATCATCTTATGAACTATGCAAATAGAGATAAGAAAATGAAAAAACCAATTAGAAACGTTTTCCCAAAATACCATACAAGCTAAAATCCAGTGTTATTTTTAACTGCCAGTTAAATACTACACAAAAGTTCAGATAAAATGACAAATAAAATACCTGTTTTAATGCGTTTACTTCTTAACAATAATGCATATGGAGATCAAATATGATGAAATATGAACGCTAACTTTCCTTATAAATATCATGTTCTTTTTAGAACGTGTCTATAAGAAGGATATTGTCAAATATATGAGAAATGCATGCATATGCAAGATATTACAAAGGAAATTAAATATAAACAGAATATTACTTATAATATAAACAGAATATTACATAGAATATTAAATATGTGCAGAATATAAAATAAAACTTTCACGCAACATCATTTATTGCGAATTAATTGATCATATATTGATTGCTCTCATTTCTAAGATGATTCGAGTTAGGCACCTGAGAATAAAATATTACTCGAGTTTTCTCTTCCAAAAATAAGAAAAATTCCTTATCCTCTTTCGAAAACCTTCGGAGGGGGCACCTTGAAATGAGGATGAGATGCATCCGGCATGGTAGTTGGATCTCGCCACCCTGGAGGGTAAACAAATACGTGAGGGATATGACTCCTTCCATCGATGACGGGACGTACTTCCTTCGGGGAGGGCTGTACCGTGGCCGGCGATAGCACTTAGGATTCAACCACAGTTCCCGCCAGTGTTGCTGTTGAAGCGGTCCGGTCATTCAGTTTTATAATTTAAATCCGTATGCCTTCGTGGCGGGTAGGAGAGTCAGATGGTTGACTATCCTCTTTCGAAAGCTGCAATGGCATCCCATGTTAATGTATAACGTTGATGGATATTTAAAAAATATTTGTTCAGATGTCCTTTGAGTCTTCTTTCGGAAAACCTCCTTATCCTCCAACCCATCAAAGCGAAACTTTTGAATAAACAAACGTGCACCTCTGATATTCAATCAAACATATTTATAGGAAGGGGGAGAAATTTCGCTGTGGTATCCAGGCGTCTTGAGCGCCCACTATAGCACCGTTGAATAGACATTTAGGGGCTTTTCCTTACTGACAGAGTTCATTAATTTGTCTGAAGAATCAATAACCGTTTTATCTCGCATAAAATATTTTCTAAGAAAATTATTGTGTCTCTTTATTTGTTGCATTGAAATCAAATTGCAATGAGCATTAACCTCCATTGTTTGCAATATTGATTTCCCCTTTTTTTCAATTAAGCTTAAATCTTTTGTCCAGCTTACAACCCTCAGTTGTTTTCTTCTCTAGCAGGTTTATCCACACAAATCTACAAACTCATCAACTGTCAGTTTTCAGTTAAATATTTGTTTTTATTCCTCAATTTTACATTTTTAATTTTAAATACAAGAAACTGAAGAATATTAGGATAGATACACACACACATGTACACACGAGAGTGGGCACACGCTCACGCATACATACATTTATACCCATTTATGTGTGTGTATGTGCGTATGTGTGTGTGTGTGTGTGTGCGTGCGTGTGTGTGTCCTAGAATTTCCTATTTTTTTGTAATAAAAATTAAAAATGTAAATTTCATGAATAAAAACGAATATTAGAAAATATAAAATTCCATTGTATGTGTATGTGTGTATAGTGTCCTGTGTGTATTTATAAATCTGAGCTATTATCAATAATGTCAATGAAATGTTACTGATCTTAGGATAACATTTGCGAAAACGCATGAGTATAACTTATGAACAAATAATTATCATTCTGCGTGTTTCCTAAATAATTGCTTTTAGTTGCCACCCTTTAATATTTTTAATAACACATATAAAGAGATCATGTATGTATCCATGGGCAAATTTAGAAATAGTTTGCTAAATAATATAAAGAAATATAATGTTATCATTTCATTAAGGATATATAATGTCTTATTAAAATGTTGCATCAGATATATTTGAAGGACATTATTTAATTGATAAAAATCTCATGCATTTGTTTCAACTTGAATTGTTAGGAAAGAATTTCGTAATTAGAATATTGCTTGTAATTTTAAGTAACAAAATAATTAAATGTGTCTTTCGCAGTTAACTAATCAGGTTCGTCCTTCGAAATTTTTTTTCAGAAGAAAGCAGTTTCAACTAATTTTTTTCCAATATAAATAACGCAACACTAATAAATCAAATAAATAAATTCCAGCAAGCTTTCTGCACCAAACATCAAGAACAAAACTATGCAATTAATTCATTAATAGGAATTGTTCTACGTTGAAGCAATTAAGAAATTAAACGCATTTCCAATAAACCATGTTCGATAACCAAAAAGGCCGATGCTTGTTACAGATACAATTACATCAATTAATTGAAAACTTTAAGCTCTTTAGCCGAGAGCCAATTTATTTATTTTTACAGACTTTGCTTCAGACTCAGAATTTAATTAGTTTAGACGTGTAGGGATTTGGGATTTTGAATTTATGTAATTAGAAGAAGGAAAAATAACGTATTATCTTCGTCAGCCTCGATCTGTGTCTGACAGAGAAATCTAAAAGAAAATGAAATATGAATTATTCTTGTTTTTTTTCTTCACACTAACATTTCTCGTGTATAAAATTAGTATACTAATTGCTAGTAGAAGTAAAGATCATCAGATTATATTTTTGTTGAATTTTTTAGTTGTAAGAATAACTGAAGTAATTTTATGATGAGATGCATCATATTTAAATATAAAAGTAATTAATTCTGTTCATTATTTCAACCGGATTTCTGGAAAATATTGAGTTTGCAGGGCTTCAATTTTAAATCTACGAATTTAATAAAAAAGTAAAAATTAAAGAACTGTATTTTGCTTCATATTAAAAAGGCAAATTCCCATTTTAAAATAATTAAGGATTATTATTTTTATAAAATAGTTTATCTAAATAGAATAATGGAAATCAACTTTTCTGTTTTATTATATTCACTCATCTTATGAAAGAAATTAATTAGAGAAATTAAAGCAAAAATCGTTTTGAAGTTATAAAAGAACACATTTTAGTTTATATGTTCATGTATTAATAATAAAGTAAAAATACAGAATTAACTCAATTTTTACGAGTTATCAATTTAAAAATCCTGTAAAAAAGTAATTTTTGCGTTTAAAATAAAACGCAACTAGATTCCCAAAATAAATAACTACAGGTAAAATAAGAATAGAAAATACGATACAATTGCCGTACTATAGAAATTAGAATGCAAACATTAATTTTCGTTTTAATAAACCAGAAAAAATTCTGAAAAGATAATGGTTGAAGAGTTTTGTTTTAAATAAAAACGTCCTTCTTAATATAGCGATGTGTTTTTTAAATTACAAAAATAAGCAAAATATTATTAATTATTTTATTTCTAAACATTATATTTTTAATGGATGCTTTAATGTGTACTTCTTGTATTTCACATTTATTGAGTGAGTCGTATGAATATCATTTATGTGTAATATGTATTTAATTTCATTTACATCTGCATCTTTGAATGCAGTGAGAGTGGAAGGGACACAGTTATTTTTCTTACAAAAGATATTAAATAGAAAAGAACGACCTGGTAAAGATAATAGCATTTCTGTAAAAAAATTGTTTCCAACCTTCATTATATTTATCAAAAGTTTTAAAAATATATATTTTTGTTTCAAATTTTTTTGTTTATTTCCAGGACTGCAACAAAATTTTAGCTTTGTCATCCAAACTATCTTTTTTCTTTTTTCTGAAGTTGAATTCACATACATGAAATTACAATTGAGTGGACAGTAGTTGATTGCAATCCATTGTGTAGATTTTTCACAGGATTTAGCTAAACACCTCCTATTTAAGTTGGATTACTTGGTATATTATTTATATATAATTTTTACTAATTTTCGAAAACAGGCTATTGAATGAGACAGGCTATAAAACAGGCTATTGAATATATTCTAATAGTCTATAAATTCTAAACTCCGCGTAATTTCTATCACTGGCAAACACTGAAGACAACGCAGATATTTATAATTTTTATTTTATTATTATCATGTTTCCAAGGAATTAAAATTCATTAGAAATTACTTTTTTAATAATGAATATAAAAACCCATTTTGATGATAAATTTCAAGATCATTTTATGAATAATTTTAAGTATTATACGTATATAAAAATTAATTTTTAAATACATTTATGCGTTTGAAGATAACAGATTCTGTGTTTTCACTAAATAACTCGCAACAAAAATAATTTTTTGAAATGAGAAAAAGGCTTGAAGGATTTTGTTTACATAAAGGAATATCTTTTTTTCTTTTTCATAATATTACGGGTTTTAAATTTTTTGAAATAAATTGCTGAATTTGATTAAAAAAAAGGATTTATTTCAGCAGTTTTTTAACGATTTTTCTTTTACAATAAGTTTATTCACATATTAGAATTGAAATAAATTGCTTAAGAAATTTTTGTTGAAATAAGTTTCCCCCGATATATTATGTGTATAAAAGAAAATGTAATTAAATTTGTAGGTAGTATTAAAAATCTATTGTTTCTCGTATGTAATAAATAGGTTCGACGTTTGAATGTATGAATATACGATATATGAATAAAATGACTCAAAAATAGTTTTATTTTATTAGCGCCTTCTGTTTATTAATGAAATAGTAATAATTAAATTAATCACAATAAAAAATTATTCCTCTTACTTTAAAAAGAGTATATAATTTCTATTTTGTTATTCTGAATAACCTGAAAAAAATTATTTTCAACGGCAGTGAATGAAAAATTTGTGAAATAAAATATATATAAGATATATCGTTTTTTTTTTCTTAATTATCGTAATCTAATTCAAAAAAGTATCATACCAGAAATTAGTAATGAACGAGACATTAGTTAAGATTAACAAAAAGAGAATGGATGCATAATTACAAAAACAAATAAGACAAATATTCAAACTCAGACAAACTTTTGATTTTTTTCAGTCTGTGAGTTCATTAAACCTCCGTTAGAAAATTAAAAGTTATATAAATTCAATCCATGTCTGTGGTTGTAAAGGATTAGTTGAGTATTTATTTTAAAAGTTATGGAATGTTTAAAATGAAAACGTTGATTCAATGTTTTGATTCTTGGTTGCTTTCAAATGAATTCGTATTTCTGTTATTTTCAGAAATAAAAAGATATTTAATTTAAACGGTATTTGATATCCTTCGATTTCTTATTTTTTCAAAATGTAAAATCAGCAAATATAAAAAAAAGATACTACAAATTCTGAATTAAAAATTCAGAATCATTAGTTATCATCTTATACAATTATTGATACCGTATTCGTTATCAATAATTGTAAACATTAATTTTTTTTCAAGAATTAAATAATAAAATTAAAAAAATATATTTAGTAAGGAAACAGTGTTTTTTAGGCTTTTCTTAAAGAATCCTTTGTTATAAATATTTCATAGCTATCTCATTTATCCATACAACTCTTTTTTTTTTCTATTTAATATTTTTTCATGATTCTATACAAAAGGAACTCAAATTCCCAACTAAATGTAATATTCATGCTGTAAACCTTTCTTTTTTCAACTAGTTGTTTTGTCCTTGAGTTTCGATTAAAAACAAAATCCTTAAATAAAATTTAATGCATCACGAGAATTTTATATAAAAAGCTTCTAGTTTATTTTGATTAAAGCCAATTTAGAATTGCTAAAATTCAAATTTGTGTCAAATTTTATAAGAAAAAATCCCGAATACTTATATTCAACAAAAGAATGCTGCATTTATATTAAAGGATTAATATTTTCATATTCAGATATGATTGTAAAATTAATTAAAATATTTAGCTGATTTCAATAAAAATGAATTAAAGATTTTAACTATAGGTACAGAATCCAAGCACACTTGTACAAATAGTCGAATTGAATAGATTATTTTAGTAAAAAAATATTAATTTTTTTATCCATGATTAATTAATATTTAGTTGTTTACTTAATTCTTAGCTTTAAAAATGAAATTCAACATCATTCTTTGTAATCAGGATTTAAATTTCAAATCTTTTATAATAAAACAAGTTTTAAAGGAAAAAAAAATTAACAAGGAAAATATTTTTAAACATTAATCTTTATATTAGAATTTTGAATGCTTGTTTTTGATTTGAGAGTACCACAAGAATTTTCAAATGATTCATTTTGTTCTCTAATGTTTAACATGAAGTGTATACTGCTGCATTTTTATGAGAATTTTACGAATAGATGTATAGATATGTATTGAATTAACTGTGATAAAAAGAAGTTTCAAAAATAAAGATTATTTTAAGATAAAAATAATTTTCAATAAAAAATTTGATAAATTTAATACCTGATATTTTGGCCAAGAATCTCTTTATGACGTGACTAAGAATAAAACTTAAAAAATAATAATTAAATATTTTCTAATGAAGTTTTAGTTTATACTGTTATTTAATACCTAAATAATGACTTGTATTCAAAAAAATTATATCATTAAATAATATTTCGCTTTTAATTGCACTTTACTATTTTTTATTATTATTTTCATGGCTTTTAAGCTGCTGGATTAATTAATTCTACCTATGAATGTATTTAATTTGGTGAACGAAAGATCTTGAACCATTTTTTATTCTTAATGATGAAGATGGAGAAATTTTATTCCTTATATTTTTTTTCTTGTGCGTATAAAGTTACATGATGTAATTCCTGTACTGCTAAATTAATTTTTGTGGTTTGTTAGAAATAACCATGTTTCTTTTATTTCAAATTAAGTTTCGAAAAGAAATAATGATCTCAAAAAATTGTAGCTGAAAGAAATTAAGTTCATGAAAATGATTTCGCTTGATTTCTGCCATATGTATCTTGCTTGGTTCTCAATTATGCTGTAAAAGCATACGTAATTATTTTACTCTTACTAATGTTCTAGAAAAAAAATAATGATTTTAAGACAAACACGCTGAAAAACTAGATATTTTAAAATTTCATTATTTAATCCCAAAGCTCCGAAAACAGCTCAATATATCTTTGTCTAACGTAAATGTGCTTTCTTTTTCTTTTATTCCAGGCGTTTTAATTTTTAAAAGAAATTATAACCAACAAAACTCTTTAAGATTGAAAAATAATCAATCTGTTTTTATAATAAATCCTGATATTTATTTTTGACTTTTTTTATTGTCACAGCAAAAATAAATATCTTTTCTTTATTACTCAGTTGTTCTAAGAAGAATATGAGTGGATAGATAAGAAAATAAATAGAGATTTTTTCTTTATTTCCGAACTGTGAATGGATTTCATATATTTCCGATTTCTCACTCGATTCAATTTATTAAATAAATTATGAAATTTAAGGTTGATATTTTGGTAGAGACTAAATAAGCATCGCTGTTAAGAATGAAATGAAAGTATTTAACCTCAAGAAAAACGCCTCGTCCTCATATAATATTACTTCATACGAACCTTCAAAAAGATAAGATTTCAAAATAATTAATCGGAAAAATAGAAATAGAAAAGAGTAGTATGCCTTAGACAAAAACATTAGAACAATTTATATACATTTAGCGTCTTATTTAAAAGATAATAAACCGAAAATATATAAAATTTAGAAAAATAGTCTTCCAATCCAAATCCTGATAGGTTAAAAGTTTGGACAGGGATAGCCTGGTTGGTAGGGTGATGGATTCAGATTCTTTCGTAGCGAGATTGAACCCTGACGGCCTAAAACTCTCAGTGTGTGTGGTGGCTGGTGCACGTATAAATATGCCGTGATCATAAAGTTCTGCATGTCGAGAATAATACCACTGAAGGTACTGGTCAGAGGTGATCTTTCTCTGATTAATGTCTAAATTACGATCTGTGGATAAATGAATGAAATGCATGAATAAAGTCCGCCCCGTAAAAAGGGTTGTAGCGTGTGAGTAGCTAAGTCGTATTCTTGGTCCTAGTTGGCTTTACTGAAAAAGCAGTAGACGCTCATTTGGCTTAAATCGCTGATAGATAACTGTAAAGTGCCATAAGTCTCAATACACAACAATAGATAAAAAATTTTCCTTTCTCACTTTCAAACTTTCTGAATTTCTAATTCATCAATTTAAATTCTGGAGAATTAAGTTCAGGATATAAAATTACTCATAAATAGGTTTTCTAATAATATACAGGTAGGAACCAAAATAAACATCATTTACATGTATATAATATTGTCTAAAGTTTAATATATATTTGACTATTTTAATTTTCTGTGTTTTAGCAAAACTAAAGAGATATTTTAAGATAAGCAACTTTTTTTCAACAAATGGCGAGGAAACACGTATTATAAATATTGCTATACAAAAACAAACCTGTATGTGAAAATTCAGAAATAATAATTTCTAAGAATCATCAATTCTGTAGCTCAAATATATCCTATATATATAGAGAGAGAGAAGAAGCATGAAGCATACGTAATAATAATGCAATACTAGTGAAAGCAGGTAAAAACATATGTGATTAAAAGAGGATGAAAATAATTGCCCTTTATGCCTTATTCATTGCCTACGCAATTTCGAGCTTCAAAATCCTCTAACCAAAACAACATCATGTTCTCAAGAGATATATATATATATATATATATATATATATATATATATATATATATATAAACTTATATTTTAGAACGAAATAATGATGGAAAGATTCAATATCTTTATAAATAATAATAATAATTTAAAAATAATTATTTCTAAAAAAAAATTATTCTACTGCGATTTCTGTTCATACGGAATTAAATGCCAATTAATTTGTATCTTCTATAATGAAAATATACTCATAATGATGACAACGAAATTTAGCTTGATAACATTTAATTGATGCTTACAATATATCTGAAGAGCTGTATTGAATTTTTAAACTAAAACAATTTCCTTAAGAAACAATTATTTAAGTATCTAAGATTTTATTTAAAATTTCAAACAAATATGAAAAAAAGAAAGATATTGCAAGTTCTTAAGTAAAAAAAACGATAAGAAATCGTACTGTTGTTTTTCATTTTAAATATTTTTTCTGTATCCTTTGAATTTCAGTAACATTTTATAATCTCTAAGAAATTTAAATTTAAATTTTTAGTTTTTAAGTTTCCACAAAAATTAATGAAGCAAAATAATTTTAATAAAAATGAATAATATTTCCTATGTAATGTTATTGATTTGATCTATCTTGTTTCAAACCAATGTTGCAAAAGACATTACATTATATCCGAAGAAATTAATGATTTTTTTTATTTTACTTTATTAATACATAAACTAAAATACATTTGTAAAAATTCTCATTTCGATATATTTCATTATTTATCTGTAAACATTTATATAGATATATTAGATTATTTATAAAGTTCTTACTTAAATATTTTTATCTAAAAATCTGCAACTTTTCAATTTGTTGTAAAATGAATACTTTATGAAGATTTTTACATAAATAATTTATTCATAAATATTAATTTTTGCACTGAAGCACTCGTACATTATCATTTTTGTAAATTTAAATAAATATTTATAAAAACTGGAATTTCTATGTTATTAGTGATTTTATCTTTATGTCGAACTAAATATATATTCTTAAAATCAGAAACTATAGTTTCATAATTATATGTTAATATAGTAATTAATATAATATATTAATAAATATATAATATTTTACATATTTCTTACCACAAAAAATTAACATCGAATTTTAATTTATATTTTCAAGATAAGAATGATATTAATGATCACAAATAATATATTGATATAACAAACACGGGAATTCAAATACTTTGTTTTCAACAATTTTCTTTGACATAAGATGCCATTGGATGTAAGATTTTTTTATTCCAAAGAAAATAAGTGAATCGATGGAAAATCAAAAATAAAAGACTTATCCCTTAAGTCTATAGAAGGACGGGTACGTGATTACTATACTTTAATACCCTCCTTCTAACTTACTAGATTCCTCACTTATCTTGCAAAAATCAGTACCCGGGCCTTGACTGCGTGCCTCTGTTGCCCTTATCCAAGAGGATGGATGCATGGATTGGTGAATGCATCCCGCGAAGAGTTTTGCTGAGCCAAGCGCCCTACAAAGACAGCAGGAAAGAGGGGTAAGGGATGGAAGGAAAATCTGAGGATGCCCAATTTTGGCATCGGTCCAGGAAGCAAAAGGGTATATGACCCAAAGGGTGGATTGGCAACAGAAATGTGAAATTCGGGAGGATTCTTGAAGGGTAATGGTACAAAAGAATAAATGACGGAAAGAAAGAAATAAATGGCAGCAGTCGCTCTAATGCATTCATCTTTTCGTTGCTTGGCTTTAAGGATGATTTGTTGGAAGGAATTTGTTTCTGGACTGTTTTGAGATGAGCTTTTAAAGAAGCAGTTGACGATTGAAAATGAAGACAGGCATAGTTTTTTTCCAAGAAACTAATAAAGTTATTTCACGAAAAAGAAAAATATTGAGATTTTTTTATAGCATGAATTTGGCGACAATATTTGACACCATTTAAACGGTACTGCTTTGGAATCATTCCAATGAATTCGGAAGAAAAATATAAATATTTGGTGCGACATTTTGTGGAAGACTTTCAGATCGATTGTCGGAGTTTCTGAGGGACTAATCCAATGCATCAACTTTTATTAAAAATCGATTAGCTGTTGTTGATGATCTTTATAAAGTTGTTTGCAAAATTTCTTCCAACTGAAAAGCTTCTTTAATGAATACAAGGAAAAGATTTAATGCGATCATAACTGGCATTTCATAAATGAGACGAAACAATTAATTTTCCTGAATTTTATGATGAAATATTACATTGATTCATGTTCCATTAAAATACAAATAATATAAGGATTTTAACAATAAAATTAAAAATTAAATCTCCTAATAAGTCTTGTTAGGAAAATAAGCTTTAATTAATTAAAGTTTTAATTAATTAAGCTATAATTAATAAGCTTTTAATTCATTAAATGCTGGAATTTCAGTGCTTAAAAAATATAGACATCTCAGCATTATATATAAGAAATCGTGTTTAAATATCTAGATTTCAATACTTGCACTATCGACGTTTTGAAGAAATGAAGTGGATTTCTGTTTGCAATAAAATGAAAATCTAGTTCTACAAGTTATTTATCATCCGGGTGTTTTCAAATGAAAATATTTACATGTTAAGTCTTAAAATATTTTGTTTTAAAACTCATTAGCTGCTAAGACATCAGTGCTACTTCAAAAAATCAATAATTGTAAATTTTTAAGCACAGGAGACGCAAGAGAGCCTATACCCATTACAAAAAAGGGACTATAATTATGTTTACTTACAGAAAATAATAAAATATTCAATATATAATATCTATGATTCAAATATTTAAGCAATATAGTATCTGTTTACAAATTGGCTGGGTAACTTATATTAAAAATACTAATTTCTATTTATTTGTAAGTATATAACATGTGTCATTATACTATGTTAATAAAAACGTGTTTTTCTAAACTAATGTAACTCAGAATTATCAAATTCTTCAGCTATATAAATTAGTAAATATTAGTCCATATATCATAATTAAATGTTAATAATATTTATTGCCTATATTGCATCAATATTTACATAGGCTATAATATTAAAAATCAATTATTAAAATGGGAAAAATGTGAAGATATATAAAACTTATTTTTCTATATTTTTATATTCATATAAAGTTGATGTTCTTAGATATTGCTTTTGCTTATATTCAATGCCTGATAAAGATAAATAACAAACAGAATATTAAAAAAGAAAACCCAGGTTTAACTCTTCTTAAGAATATTTTTGTACAATATTCTATATATATTGATATTTAAAAATATTTTATAATGTTTTAGATTTTATTTACAGTACATATTTAAAGTAAATAATATTTACTATAAATATAGTCTTTTGCACACATTACATATGCGAAAAAAAGACATTGTTAATTATACTCATCTGCATAATTTTATATTCATTATTCTTCGGACCATAGCTAGTGCATAAAAATTATTATTAAATTTCGTCAAATTATTTGCTAGTTTATTTGTTTAAAAAGCAAAAGATTATAGAAAGTTTTCAATAATATATTTTATAAAATAGTGGTTTCAATATGTTTGAATGTTTGACACTCGAAACGAAAGTCACTATTCTGTTAAAATATATGACTATAGAATGTGCTTAAGAAATATTATTAGTTTATATAATAAAATAACTGCGAATAAATTATTAACATTTGGCTCTTCCAAGAAAAATCGAAATATTTCAGAATCTTTCTGATTCACTGTTTAGAGACAACTTACATAAGAAATCTCCTTTTAAGAAGATAAAAAGAAAGTGACTCATGAAAAAATGATCAATCATTAAAAGGATTTGAAAGATAAGCCTTCATAAGCTTACACTTACATTCATAATAAGATTCAATTGCGATGTCAATGTTATTTG
Organism: Argiope aurantia; assembly: GCA_026543865.1. NCBI lineage: Eukaryota > Metazoa > Arthropoda > Arachnida > Araneae > Araneidae > Argiope > Argiope aurantia. The sequence goes on from JAPMOR010070900.1 coordinate 247,255, forward strand.
CAAAGTCTTTATAACTTGACATTTAAGAATAATTTCAAAAGATTTATATAGAAATGCAAATTTTTCAGTAGATTAATTCAACATTTACATACTTAAGTTTTGCAGGCTCATTTAAAAATATCTATCTTTCTCAGAAAGGCATGATTTTCCCACAGTTCATTATATCCATTTTCTAACTATAAATAAAGTTGATGCAATATTTAGTATGCAGGTAATACATTTTTAGTTTTCAAATATTTATTTATTTATTTGAAAATACTCTTTACTATCAAAAATTAATAATATTTTCATAATGTTTCCTTAAAATCTTCTTTATATATATTAAAAAAAAATAAACTTTATTCTTTCTCATATAATTAAATTTAATAATAGGAATTGCCAAATATATCATAGAAAATGATATCATTAATATGTATATTCAGAATGTGACAATTTATCACTTAATATACAAATAATTGAGCAAACTTTTATGACACTTCCACCATTAACCTCCTTGGAATAATATGAATTAAATAAATAAGAAAATTTCTAGTTCTGATTTGGAAAAATGGAAACAATTAGAAATTTTTTCTATCATTTGCTTATTAACTTATGGTTTTCCAGTTGTATCATTATACGAAGCTTTCTGAAAATTTTAAAGTCAGGTAAAATGCGTTTAAAGCAAAGTTTAAGTTTTTTGTACAGGATATTACATTTCTTCCCATTTCGTTTTCAATTTAAATTGCTAAATACAAACATTTAATTTCTCTTTATTAATGCCAAAGCAATTAATTACTGTTATAGAAAATTGTCAGACGTGTTGCCATTAATATAGAATTACTGATTATCATAATATGTGAAAGAAATATTTGACTTTTAGATGTTTTAGCAACGTATAATTTATTTCCAAACTCTATGTCTTGTGTACTATTTTAAAACGTATACATTCTCCACAAAGTTTTTAATGAATTCAGAATTGTAGTTCATATTTAATTAAATAAAAAAAATTTAGATCATAAAAAAAGTTTTCTTTAAAACTTACATCTAGTCATTTAATTGACCAAGTCATTAATAACACGGTAATAAGCAATAACATCGATGAGGCAGTTTAAATGATATCATAAGTACTTAAATATTTGAAATTATTTTAAGTGTAATAATTAAAGCGAAAACTTACTTTAAATCAAAATTCTGAATACATAATTTTCAATACAGGTTAATTTCAAATTCATATCACAGACTTGAAGGGAAGTTAGAAAACAAGGATTCGAATAGTATTCACATAGAAGACACATGTCACAATCCATTTCTTTAGATATAAATACAAGGCGTCTCAATTCATGTGAAAAAAGATTTTAGTTTCTAATTTTTATACTAGTGAAGATACTTTGATTAAAGTTTAAACAACGATACATTTATTTAAAACAATCATTTATTGTAATAGGAATATATGGTGTGCAAGTGACGTGCTGAGGTGCAAACGCAGGAAATTACGCGAAAAGAAAGAAAAATGTAGCAAATTGGAAAGAAGAAGAATAGAGAGTTTTGAGCCGCAATGTATTGAACGTAGTGAATGACTCCCTTGGCCACCTCGATCTCCAGATTTGTAGAGCAAAAATTATTTTTTCTGGAAACTTCTGTAAAATCTTGTTTATGAGACTCAAGTTGAGTTATTTGAGGTTCCCCTTTCTGAAATATCAGTAGCTGATGCACATCTGCTTGAAATACCTGGTATCTTTTGAAGTGCATGCCGTCGAGCATGTATTGCTGTTAGTAGACACGATTTTGAACAGTTCTGTAAACATTGTCAACGACGACGTTATTAAATGCTTTGTCTTTTTTCCATATCTTATTAGCACCCATGTATTCCCGTACAATAAATTATTGGTTTAAATAAATATACCACTATTGAAAATTTCATAAATTATTTTACTAATATAGAAGTTAGAAATAAAACATCTTGTTTAGTTGAATTTTTTAAGACAAAAAATTGGATTGTGACATGGGTTTCCTATGATTATATTCTCTACCTCCCTTGCTAGTTAGTATGATGAATTTGGAATCACCCTCTGTATTTAGCGTTATTCAGAATACTGAAATTTGTTTTAAATTAAGTTTGCTATATTTATCAAATTTTTCAATATTGTTCGCTTAGCATTTATATCACATTTACGTTGAAAAGCAGGTTAGATCTAAACTAATTAATCTTAATTTCTGAGCAGATTAAACTGAAATTCCTTTTTCGTTAAATACATTTGCTATTATATTTTAAGAATACTTGCATAGCATCGATTAATTTAGAGCGTGCATTATGTTTATGGAAAATATAACATATTTAGGAATTTTTAAAAATATTACATATATTTGAATCCATAAGAAATAATAGAAAGTTTGATACATTCTGTTATTCCCATTTATTTATTTTTTAAAATTAAAGTTTAAAAGAGTGTTTTCTGAATCACTGCTAACTTATTACTTCTTTATTAAAAAAAGTAGATATTAATTATTTGTTTGATTCATTATAATTTTCATTAATTAAAATACTTTAAATTTCAAACATTAACTAAAGTACATTTATCTTTTTTATATATTTCTTTAACTAAAATGCTTTACCTTTTATTATTTACTAAAATACATTTATTTCGTTAAATTTCTATAGAATGATTGGTTTTATATTGATTCAAGCAAAGAATAATTTTTTTCTTTTATTGAAGTCTTAATAGACAGTTTTTCTAAGTAATTTTCCAAATTAAAGATTTAAAAATATATTTCTGAAAAGAAAAAAAAATCTAAGAATTTTCATCTACAATAGTTACATTTATTATCTCTATTATATTCATTAGCAAGTATTTTAAATTTCATATTTCGAACACTTTGAATATCAATGAAATATATATATTATTTAAAATGTATTATTAGTACGAAGTGATATATTTATTTAAACCAAGATGGACAAACAGGCAGTCTCAGTTCAAGTTGCGAAACAAGTAAACATCTAGTAAAAGCAATAAGAATTAATAAGCTCTAGATAATAAGTCAGGAGCAATTTTAATTCTTCATAAAGAGAAGACTATTCCCTGTTTTTATCTTACCTGATAAAAATATGAGATTATCTTCATAAATTGCTCCTACTTACAAAAAAAAAATAGTCTTGCTTCTCTGATAAGCCTCAATAATGCGATTTATACCACACTGCTTCGGAACTAATTATTAAACTGTCATTTTGAACTCCAATATTGGCTCAAAAATCCTTGTACACGTTAGTCAAGGTTGCGCCTCTTCTCTTCAACAAAAAAAGATTAAAAATAAGTATCTTGTTTCACTTCCTTATTTTTATCTTCACTTGTTTTGAGATAATTTTGCTAAATTCTATTTAATGCGACGTAGCGATTTAAATTTCTCTATGTTTGGGTTAGAGTTTTTGCATTTGAAATAAATGGGTGTTAAAAGGTTCACCTTCTCTTCTGTAAATAAATTTGCTAATTATTTTATTATTCTTTATTTAATTAATATTACTATTTATATTACTTTTTGTTAGGTGGGTATTTTTCTATTTTGAAATTCTTCAAGTCAGCGTGGAAATAAAAAAAGATTGCTTTAATCTTTCGAATACGAGCTTGTGCTAAAAATAGAAGTACAAAAAAATGTAATGCTATTTGTAATAAAACTGGATTTATTATATTTCTGCATTCACCATGAAATTTATTATATTATATATTTTTGGATATTATGCAATCTCATTGACTGACAAAACACCGGCGTCCTGGCATAGAGATAGCGTGTCTTCCCCGTGATCTAGGCATCTTGGGTTCAGGTCCCTGTTCGGGCATGTTCTTTATTTGTTCTATCAGTGAAATGTGTGAATGTGCCCCCCTGTTAAAAGGGGTTGTGCAAGCGAATGTGATGAGTGAGTAGCTGAGACGCACTCATGGCCCTAGTTGGCACTACTAAAACACGCGACGCTCCCTTGGCTTAAAATCGCTGACTTCGTCAGCGAACTTGTCCATGGAAGGTGCAATTATAAACAACAATTGACAAAATTATCTTCAACGAATAATGGTACTAATAGAAATAAAAATATATATATAATTCAGGTAAAGAAATTCTCATCTATTTTAATCTTTCATTTTCAGCTTATAAGGATTTTTTTTTCATTCTTCAATGAATGACAATATGAATTCTAGTTGAAATTAGCATTAGGATATCATAAATTAGACAGTTAAGTAATATATTTTAGGTTTTAGAAAAGGGATCTCAAATAGGCGGTATGAGAGCAATTTTACTAGGCAAATGATCTTGAACAAGAAGTATCCTAACGTAAAAATAGACTCATAGAGGAAATAAAACTGATAGATGTGAAAAGATGTTCATCTTAAGCATCATTAATAGATATATTGTATAGTGAAATTGTATATTTGAAACGAAGTTCTTTTAATTCTATGAATCTTATTATAAATATCTTAAACCCCTAAAAGTGTTCTTTTTTATTACTAGTAGCCATTCCTTGAGTATTTTACTTTAATCATGTCCGGTTTATTGTTACTGTGGTCTGTACCTTGAATTGTTATTTTGATTATAGATCAAAAAAAACTTTTATATACTTTTTTGAAGAAGAAATCAAATTTAATTTGATTGATTATTTTTTAATTAATCGTTATGTCTTAGGATACAATAGAAAATTTTCGAATTTAAATTGTTGTTTCTATTGATTTTAAATTGATAAATACGTATGTTCAATTAAATGGGGTTTTACAACAAAATTTTAATTCATGGATAAATATAATTTCCTTTTTTAAAAAATAATGACTTTACATTAGCATATTAAATGAAATAAATTTGCACAATGTATAAAAAAAATATTTTCTTCCTCTTTCAAAGATGTAATCCTCCTGATTTCATTTTTTTTTAGTTTCTTGTAGAACATACAACAGAATTAATAATATGAAAGTTTTATTTCAATGTTTCTAATGGAAAGAATTTGAATATAATAATACAACATAAAATGATCATGAGAAACATAGGATAATATCTGTTGCCAGCATTTCGGACTTACAGAGACGGAAAAAAATTAAATACTTGATCATGTAGGAAAAAAAAGATTATGCGAGCACAGTTTTTAAAGATTTTAAAATTGTAATTATAATATTTTGAAGTAAGCTGTTTTTAATTTAAAAAATTCTTCGTTTCACTCACATTGTTTATATTTTATTTAAAAGCATATGTATAGTATAACTGTAATTCGAGTTGTTTATAAATATTCGGATTTGGCTTAAATTTTATAGTGTTTTTTTTTCATTTAAAATAATATAATAATATATTATAGCAAATATTGAAATTTAATTTAAATTACTAATTTTATTTCTTTTTTTTCTGTTTCAGAATCATCTATTGCCAATGCCACTTCTTGATAAACCAATGAAAAAATATTCAGGAAAAAAATGTGCAATCAACGCATATATCTACTATATCTACTAAATGGACTTTCACACTCGAAAATCGATCTTACAAACAACTCAGTAAATATTTTGTGACTACCTTAATTTTCTGGAAGCAAAAAAGCTCGATTCTACCTGATATTTACTGAAACATGGCTTGCGTACTTTATGAACTTTGTTCTTCGGCCAACATATAAGACTAATCACCTCAATCAGAGTGAATTAATAAACCAAAGACTGTGTATTATACACTGCACAGGAATATACAAACTATCTGACAGTCATGGACTCAAATGTTACTTTTTCGTATCTACACATATATTCGTGATTATCTGTATAGATGAATGCAGTGACTGTTTACTGTAATAAATGTGTTCAAGATATCTAAGACTAAAAATGGATTAACAACACCAAAGCTTTCGTGTTTGTATCAAGTCTCTACAATATTAGCTTCTGGCTAGAAAAGTTCTAATAGACAATTCCATTCTGGTCTGTGTTAATTCAGAAACATTTTCTTACTGCAGAAGTATTTGTAATTACAAACTAGGATTTCTGCAGAATTAGATATATGTCAGCAGTTCACTGCACCAAACAAGCTATATTTTCATTCCTAGAACAATAAATGATTCATATTTAATAATCAGATTCTGAAAATATTACGGCTGGCTATTAAAAGCAATAGTAATTTTCATTAACATAAGAGCAAGTAGAGAAAATTTAGGAACAAAATATGAGAGAAAATCTATCCTGCTAAACAGTGGCCTTAAAATTACTTATCATTCTTTAAGTAATTTATGAAATTTTGAAAAGGAATGTCCTTATGTAGGATATTATAATATTTAAATAGTAGTTAAAAAGAATCTAAATTCACCAATCAAATTGTTAAGAGAAGTGGAAACACATACACAAATAAATATCTCAACTGTAAGGTAAAGCCTGAAAAGCTAGAGGATTTAAAATTGTAATTATTGCTGAATTTGGATTTCAGTATTAATCCTTTGAGATTCTGAGTGCATATTTAAAACATGTCACAGTTCAAGAAAGTTAGGATGGTAAATATGCAACTTGAGTATGGAACAGTTATTGGAACATCGACTGAAACAGCTAGAAGATGCTAAATTTGGATTTCAGTATTAACAATTTGAAATTTCGGCAGCTTATATTACACTTCACGAAAGTTAGGATAGTAGACATAGAACTTACGTATGGAACAGTTGTTAAAACATCAGCTGAAAGAACTAGAGGACATTGAATTTGGATTTCGGTATTAAACATTTGAGATTTCGGCAGCTTATGTTACAGTTCACGAAAGTTAGGATAGTAGAAATGAAACAGCTGTTGGAGCATCAGCTGGAAGTACACTGAATATGGATTTCAGTAGTAATCATTTGAGATTTCAATTGCTTGCTGAAAAAATGTCACAGTTCACGAAAGTTGGGATGATAAACATGCAACTTTTGTTTCGAACAACTATTGGAACATCAGTTGAAAGAGAAAGAAGCTGGATTTGGATCTCAGTATTAGTCATTTGAGATTTCGACCGCATATGGAAAATATGTTACTGTTCAAGAAAGTTATATTGGCGAATATGCAATTCTGTTTGGAGCAGCAAGTACTAATGGATGGATTGTAATATAATTGTGCACAAAGCTGTACCCAAACAGATCTGGACAGAGCCACCAAAAGTTTGCACATTTGTACCCAAACTTGTGTGAATAAAGAGCATTCTGCTATAAGTACATACTGTCCAAATATTGCCAAAAGAAAAGTCTTTCTCAGCTGTTGGCTTACCATTTAGAAGATTTCAGATGCCTCATGCTCATTTGAATGATATTTAAGATTGTATATTTCTGGGTGGCCTCATGTTCATTTGAGTGATATAAGATTGTATATTTCTGTGTGGTCTCATGTTCATTTGAGTGATATTTAAAATTGTATATTTCTGTGTGACTTGTTACTGTGTTTTCCTACTGACCCTAACAATTTGCCAGCTGCATTTTCAATTACTGTGTATATCTTAGCAGAACTGGATGATAAAGCTTGTAAATAATTTTCACTGACTGAATGAAATAGGCAACTTCATATCATAAAGGAAATTAATAAATAGTCAAGATTATAAACATGAATTCAGTATTGTATTTAACAAATTGTTAAAAGTGATAATGTATGTGGCATGTTTACATTCATTTTCTTGGATATAAAGTCGAAGCTCGTCTCATTTTAAGAAAATTATTATTAAACAAATATTTTATTAAAATTAGAAAAATTAATTTTGAAACCACTTATTTTAAAATATTTGACAATGAAGTTTTTTTGAAATACAATTTAAGTTTCTTGGGTAAAGGGCACGATGAAAATCAATATTTTTTCAATAACTTTCATATCTTAAATTATAGTATTTTGAATAGATCGACAAATCTACCTCTAGTATTTTTGCTAAGATTGAATTAATACGAGTGAAAGTTATTAAAATAGCAAAAATGAATAAGAATGGTAGTATAGCTAAACCACAACTGGTATTTTACTTTGAATATAAATTCAATGAGAAATGAAACAAAATTGATATAAACCACGCTGCACTAATTTATAAAATATAAAATAAATAAATGCAACAAGAAAAGATGTAACAAAAAACTTTCGTAGTATTAAATGAGGATTTCTGCAGAAACTCCTACTGATTTAAACAAAATATCATACAACATTATTTTCATTAAGCGATAATATTTTAAATAAACATTTTTGCAATACAAATTGTAATACGATGAATAAAAAAAAATTCACTAGCGAGAGGAATTATTTAGTTGTATTATTTATATATATTATTTATTTTATTTGGAACAGTACTTTTTTAAGACAAAAACAATACATGTGAAATATTCAATATTTCAGAAATATTTTTGTTTTATTGATATCATTATTTTACAATTTATGGTTACTTTTCAAAGGTGAAAAGTAACTCTTGTTTCTTGAAAAGCATTTTTAAAATAAAATATACAAAAAATACGCAATTAATTTAAAATTATTTAATTTTATATCTATAGATTTATTTTCTTTAACTACACTTTAATTACTTTTATCATGCACATACACTGCGAAAATTTATCATTTACGCATTTGATGATTTTATAATTATTGTAGAAGATGGTTTAAAACTTCAACACTTTCCTCTTTTTCACTCTGCAAATTTTTACAAACTTTTTTATGAATCTTGTTTTAATGCTCTAAATATGATTTTATTTTTTATCAAAATATTAAATAATAATCCATTATACATAAAATGTAAATGATTTTTGAATTACTTGCATCAGTTTCACAAAAATTAGTTTCATTAAACGCGCTATAAAAAAGAAAGCCGGGTTTCTTTGGAAATATTATTTATATTTTCATCTAACATTTTAAACATGACTATATTTTATGTTTAAATATATAATTTAATCCTTGGCAGCAAGCATAAGATTAACATTTTAATTTATTTATCAGATAAATGTCGAGATCATGATATTCTTTGAATTAACTATTAGTAGATAGTTTAGATAAGAAATCTCTATTTAAAATGATGAAAGGAAAGTTACTTCTTTGCAAAAGTGATCAATCAGATAAGGGATCTAAGTGAAAAGCTTTCATAGACAGATTATGATTATAGATCCATTTTAAAATTCTAGCAATCTGTCATACTTTTCTGTTATGAGAATATTTTTATGATTTTCAAAATGAATTATGAAAAGATTTGACATTCAAAAATGCTAATTTATGAATTGATTGATTTAATATTAAGCACTTGAGCTTTGTATTCATGTATAAAGTATAATGTTTAAGAAGTGAATGGAATCAAAATTGATTTTGTTATCACTTCATGGTAGTTAACTTTGCATCTCTAAATAAAAGGGTATAATTCTTTGGATTAATATCAGATTTAACAAATAATGGACTCCTATTTATTTACGGTTATGAAAGGAAAACTTTATTTTTGATATTTCTAATTTCAGGAAGAATATTCTCTTTGATATTTTCCTTTAAATAACAAAATTTTATATTTTTGCATGTTTTAAAACATCTCTTATTCTTTTCTGCAAATTTGTGATTATAAATTTTATTATAAAACAAAAAAATATTTCGCTAATAACATTCAGTTATTAGTAGAAATTTCAACATTCACATCGTATGAATTCAAATTAGAATAATTTTGAAAATGGTTTGTATAATTTTGTTCTATCGAATATAAATTTTTTACGATTGCAAGAAGTGTTTACTTTTGAGATTAGTAATTTCAGTAAATACATCTTCCCTCTGATTTTTCATTATGTAACAATTAATAACTTTTAAATGATTAATAATGCAGGATTATTCTTTTTCGAATAATATTTGTAAAAATCAAAATTAAATTTTGTTATAAAATTTAAAAAAATATTTTATTTACTGTTTTCATTTCTTAGTAGAGAATTTAGTGAGGATTTGCACTTTTGAATTGTTGGAATGTAAATTACTATAATTTTAAAAATGGATTGCATCATTTTTTCAATCGAATTTAACTCAAAAAAATTAAAAGCACAAATGAAAGCATGAATGCATTTCTTCTCAGATATTAGGCGGATTAAAATGTACCTTTTGATTAAAAATGCTTTTTTGTATTTATAAGTCTCGAAAATTACAGAAAATGGCTTGTCGTTGAAAATATTTAAAAGCATTTTTTTGAAAAGAAAATATTATTTCTTTTGCATAATATCAAATTTAAATGACAATGACTGATTTTTAATTAAACAATCTCTTATTATTGACATGTTGCTTAAAATTTTTTTTTATTTAGTTCAGGAATGCAAGAAAAATGAATGATGGAAAAATTTTGTACTTGTATCTGACTTATAACTGAATTAAATGTGTCAGTAAAAAAATTAAATATCTTTATATTAAGATATGGGTTGAATTATCTGCTAGATTTTTTAGAATTTTATTTTGTTTTGCTCTGTTACTTTGATTGTACATAAAGTGGCATTTCCTTCATAGTTTTATCCCATGGAATCTAACATTTTAGTCATATGTATTTTACTGTAAAACTATAAATGTAAAAAGGCATTGTACTTATAAATAAATGTATTCAAAAATGTGGTTGAAGCTTTGTATTAAAGCATTGTACTTAAAATTCAAGGATATCTCATATGTTAGTTATGTGACGTTGAAGTTTTATTATTATTGTTGTGTATCAACTGCTCAAAGTACAGTGCTGCTATAGATTGTATGTCGTGTTACGCAATGTATCAATTATTCGATGGGTCTATATGTATGATGTTATATATAAGATGCCGTGGAAAATCCTGACTGTTTTGTGAGAGTTTAACAGTGAAAAAATGTATATCATTGTTGCAATTACACGAGAAAAGGCAATAAAATTATTTATAATTATTATATTTATGTGACAGATAGTAAAAAAATAGTATACGATTGTTACAATTATGTGAAAGGAAGTTAAGTAAGTGAGTTTGGTTCAATCATTATTTTAATTCTAAGAGAAAAAGTAATAAAATGGTATATGATAGTTAAGTTATGAGAGATAATTTTAAAAAATGATTTATGATTGTGATAATTAAGAGAGAGAAGTTTAAAGTATAGTGTTGAAAGTTGGTCCTTGAAATTAGCATTTCATGTTATTTTTAACATGATAGATCAAAAAATTTCTATATAATATTCACTTTTACTTTGAGTGCAATTTTATTAGAATTCCCCGTCATATATCATTTACTTAAACAATTTTGTTACTTTTAATTAATATATACTAAATGCGACCGTGTCTTCAAAACATTTTAATTTGTGAAGTGTCGATTAATGCGCAATTACAAAAATCAAACCTAATTAAAAGTTCTTATAAAATATTTGTTTTTAAGAATCTTTGTTTTGAAATTTGTTTTATCTTTATTTCGTAAAAATATTTTAAAATCATGTTTTCAGAACAGTTTGAAATAAATTAAGAAGCCTGACAAAGCAAAAAATTTAAATGCCCCGAATTTATCTTAAATTATAAATATATGTCAGTTTATTTGAAATGATAGTTATTACATTGCAATTACAAAATTTATTAAAAAGTTTAATTAAATATAAGTATTTGAATTGTTAATTTGTTTGTGAAATATTGTGTAATTTTTCTTAAAATTTTTAATTCTTAAGATAAAAACCCTTTATCTCGAGAATTTTTCAGTGTTATTTTTATAAGAAATTAATTAATGAAGCAATATAAATAATAATGGGAGATAATTTAAATGATTAAGAAAATAATCTAAATAATTAATGAAATAATATAAATTTATATTGTGAGATAATATAAATAATGAATGAAATAATATAAATTTATATTTTGAGATAATATAAATAATGAATGAAATAATATAAATTTATAATAAGAGATAATATAATTAATTAATGAAATTATATAAATATAGAAAAGGGAGAAATCATATGTAGAATTTTAACTTTTATCCAAAAATTATTTAATAATTCAATTCTATCAAGATAAAGTGATATTACCTCTCTAGCTGTGTTAAAACAATTTATTGCCAAATTAAATTATTTATTCTCCTAAAGAAGAAAAATTTCCTGTTTAATGTTAGATCCTAGTCTAAGGTGTTAGATATGTCTCTTCATTTATAGTTCATATTCAATAGTAAGAAATCAAATCTGTGTCTTAAGAAATTTAGACTCCTTATATTCTAGAATTTCTTAAGATATAAATTGTTCAAGTAACTGATGCATGAAAAGTTAAGTTGATAAGTATATAAGTATATACCAATTTATCAAGGATATAATAAAAATATCTTTGTAGAAAATTTTTAAAAGATGTTATTTAAGGCAACTGTGAGCAACTTGGAACCAAAAATTGATTTAAATATGCATTAAATCTCAACACTGAAATCCCTTTTTCAATAGCAAATGTCAATGTTATTGATTATTTTTAACCTAAATATAATCTTGATGTAATAATATTACATTACTTATATTAATGTAATTATTCATTATATTAATTCATATTATATTATTATTCAATTATTTTGATCAAAATATAATATTCATCAATATAAATAATTATTAATATTAGAATTAATTGATATGTTAATAGTATTATTTGAATATTAGTTCCTTATTCAATTGAAAAATATTTATCATTAATTAAAATACAAAAATATAAAATATGAATCGTATATTTCAAATTTTAAAAATGACTCCTTGCTCTTTTCCCTATTTCAGCAATGTTTTTATTAACATAGCTACAATTAATAAAAATGCAAGTTATGAGAATCAAGTAACATATATCGACTATTTTAATTCTATTACTATCTAGAAGACAAGTCAAAAAATTTCCATGAATCGATATTTGACAGATATTTTGCAAATACGTATTTACATTACCGAAAATTAAATGGCACAACGGAAATAAATGAAAGGCTCTGGAAATGTCTTCAACAAGATATAAATCAGTTAATTCTTAATGAAAACGTTACCAATCAGTGTAATAGAAACTTTAAAATGCTGGAGACATTTTCTTTTGTATGAAAAAGGGAAATGACAAGAGAAGAATGTTCGTTCCCAGTTGCTTAAAATGAATGAATTAATTGATTAAAATCTGATAGTTCAGACAATACTTCACTGATAATTAGATATGTTACTCCTAATTTAAAAAAATTATTATCTTAACTGATAATTGAATTTGGGCTGGTTCTGAGTGTTGAAAATACCTGTTAACTAAAAATTCAATGAACCCCATATCTCCAATAGCAGTATTTATTAAATAATTCCCTCAAAGTATGTAGAGTATCAAGGTGGGTTCTGACAGAAAATCTATGATACTATATAAAATTACGCTTTTTATGAAAGGAATTTTCGTCTTTCAGTGATAAATGTACGCTATTAGTGTTTCTAGGTGTACCTGTGTGTTAACTATGAAGTTATATATAAAATGTTAACTTACTGTAAACTATTTATCTAAATGTGTAAAATGAATGTAAATTGAAACAATGCAATAAACTGACTTTCTTTGTGGCTGTTTAGTGTCGATTTTTGCTGGCGAAATTTCTTATGTTTATGATAGTTTCCTTTCCTCATCTTAACAATAAAAATTTGTTTAATAAATTTATTTAACATTTTATGATTTCAATTAAAATTAATAATAATGCTGTAGTATTTTATTAATTATTTTGAATTCCATTTAAAACTGGCAAAACTGCAATATATATATATATATATATATATATATATATATATATTTCTTCAGCTTCATCAGGATTCGAGTTGAAAATTTGGAAATAGTTTAGCATTTTCATTTACTGTTTCATGCATTAGAATGATTTAAACTTCTGAATCATCTCAAAACAAAACAGAGAAACTTCTGACTGCGACCGCCCTTCTCACTCCTTCCACCTCAAAAAACAAACAAAAAAAAACGAGAATAAAAACAAAAGAAGGGCTGATCCCATTGGAATGATGAATTTCAAATTGACTTCCAGTCTTAATTTTGTATAAATGCGTTTTCTTCAATTTCTTTTCAGCTTTCACACTTTATAAAAGGTCGAAGGTCATAGAAACAAATGGAATTGAAACTGAATGGGAAACCACGCCTCCCACTAACAATGATTCCAATGACAAGTATTACTAGAAGTTAATTTAAAATATATCGATGGGTCGAAAATTCCGAATGAAATATAATTGACAGTTAGGAGCGGTGACTACGGGTGTGGGTGTGGCCACCCACAAAAATTTTTAAATTCTTTTTTTTTAAATATTCAGTATCCTGCTTTCTACTAGTTTGTATATTATATGAAATAATACTATCCATTCAAACATACACTTTTTTGCTCACTATAACATATACTTATACTTAACATCACACCTCCTTTTCTAGAGTTCATGTGGCCCCTTTCCGGTTTGGTATTGTTAGAGGACTATATTAAAAAAGAAAATAACACTGCAATTAGTTGGAAAGAAACACATGCATGATAAAATAAGAATAAGCATAACATAACAAAAATGGTAAAAATTAAATTGATATCTAAAGCATAATAAAACTGAATGAAAGACATTAATGTACAGTAATGTAAAAAAATGAGAGCCCTTATAATAATTAAGTTTGTGAGGATGTTTCAGGATACATTATGAATGAAATGCCAGGAATATTAAAATAAATTGGTAGGGTTAACCCAAATAGAATAATTCTCAATGGTTCATAAGAAATTTAATCATGTTTATAATTCTTTTTTTGAAAGATGAATTATTGAGGACTCTTTTCTACCAAAAACTTTATAGCGAAGGTGAAGGTTTTCTCAGGCACCATGAAAGAGTTAAATGACATGACAGGATGTCACAAAGTGACATATAATATATGTAAAATCGATAAGTAAGTGTTTCATTTCACGTTTGTTTAAAAAAGAAACAATTGATATTAATGTTTGTCCGCCATGAGAAACCTGCCAACAAGTGTTTCGCATTATGGCGAACGCAATAGAAACGGCTTTTGATAGAGAAGATCGAATTAGAATAGAATGAATCCTTCAGTGGCTTGGAGTTTATTTTTTTCTTTGCGACAGTTTGAGATGGTCAGAAAGCTGTCGATAATTGATTTTTTTTGTTTTTGCGCCGTTCCATTTGTCTTTATATGCATTCGGCTTGTTTCCTTTAAATTTTATTACCTGGTTAAAATGCTTGTACTTCATTATTTATTAATTTTTTCTTGGTCCTAAACTCTGGTTATTTTCTTTAATTGATCTTTCAATTTAGGAAGGGAGAAATTTTAAAAACACATTCAATTCATCGAGAGAATTTAAAAGGTTTCATGCATAGTTGATGGCGAATATTTTATTTGATGTTAGAATATAAACGAGGTTTTATACAAATTATGAAATAATTAAATCATTACATAATTTAAATTATAAATATGTATAATTTAAATCATCTAATAACTTTCAATTATTAAATTTTAAATTACATAAAAAAATTAAAATTGTTTAAATTATATTCTCGTTTAGAAGTTACTAATTTACTATCAAGAGAAATTAGTGTTAATTACATATCTGAATTTAATAGATACTAGGTTTTATTGATGAATTGAAAATAAACTTAATTAAATTAAGTATACAGTTCAAAATTATGTATGAAATGTACGTTAGAATATTGAACTTGGAATAGACAGAATAGGTACCGACAATGAACACATAAAGTAGAGTCATGCAATAAAATCTCACGTCTCTTTAAAAATTAATAAGCAATTCAAAACTGTTGAATTCTAATTTTAAAGATAGTAGATATTCTATATTTAACTGTGTACTCAACTTACGAATGAGATTTTTTTTAAAAAGGTAACAATTTTTCTGTATAAGAATAAACATAATCTTCTGTGAATGTCTTTTTAATTTTCAGAAATGTTTATGATCCAGTAATAATTTAGCATATATTCATATTTTTGGAGCTTTGCTGAGCTGACATAAGAGTAATCTTTTACTGCTTTTGCGACGTTTATTAAAGACGTTGTCTCCGTTAGTAATGGCTTCTAATCCATATGAAAAACGAGACAGTTTCTTTTGAAAGATATTCTCGGAAAATATGTATCTTTTTCTTCTCTTAAAGACTTTGCACAACTATTCTTGAGATTTTTTACTACACGTCGTCTCTTATAAGCTGATTTCTTTCCTATTGTTGGAAATTTAAATAAATGATGCAGAATTCCCTAGTTAATGAGAAAATATAATAAAAGTTATGAAATAGAATATTAAATGAAATCAAAAACAGAAAACAAATATAACAACTATATAAAATAGAAATTTAATATATAAGAAGAAATTGAATAAATTCAAATAGAAGAAACATAAAGCATAAACAAGATATCTCATTGTAATCGTCTCTGGAATATATCACTTCTCCAGATAGTTAGTAAAATAAAAATTAATGTGAAGTCTAGTGTAAATCTTGTAATCCTGAATTTTATTTCGAAGAAATTTGCTTAGAAAGTCATAGAAATGTATTATTAGATAAGACTTAGAACAATGAAAAAATGATTTTAAAAAAATACAACCTCGTTAACCTGAAGATTAAGTACTAATATTTATTCAAAATATTATAGAGTCTGTTATTCGATTTTTTTTTAAATTTAGCTTCCATTGGTCTTGAATTAATTCATAAAACTGACATTATATCTTATAGTTTCATTTGCTTCATTAAATAGTTTTTTCCTTATTTTTGGGTAACCATAATTAGCTGTTCGAATTATCATACAATGCGAATTTCACGGAATTCGTCTGGTGTAGTGAATGCCATTGTTTCTATTTTGCATGAATTACATGAATGAAGATAGACAGTGTGAAGTAAAGAAATTCTGCAACTAAGCAATAATCAATAACAAATTAAATCAATCAGGTAACACATCTTATAAGAATGGATTAACTTTAATGGTACTGAAAAGATCCTTAAAGTCCGTTCAACAAAATTACGATAGGCGTCAAGGTACCTGACTATCACTGTGAAATTTCCTCTTTTTTATGATTAATTGAATATCCGCGGCGCGTACTCTGAACGTTAGAGACACCCGTTCATATGGATTTTTGGAAAGAGAAGTTTCCTAAGAACTCTCAAAGAATATCTGAGCATATATTTTCTTTGTAGCCATCAATTAAGCCGAGTACATTTTTTTTGTACATCAGCTCTTAAGAACGTGGGTTTTCATTGAGTTTTTTGAGGATGTAAATAATGTTTCTTATAATCCTTTTCGAAGCAACATAAGGGCTATTTTACGTTGGATCTCGTAATACGGAGAAACGGTTAGTCGAATGGCACTCTGAATATCTGGCTTTCACGCCACACCAGCGAAAGGATACACGTCTTCTGCTCTTCGGTAAAATTCGGTCTCGACCGTGGAGCCAAGAGTCCCGAATCAGAAACGTTATCATGAGATCAGATTTCTTATCCAAAGTTTTGTATCCAAAGAAACACTTTGCACCTATTCTGTATTTTCATTCTTTTCAGCTTAACCCTTTATCAAACATAAATTTGGGAAATCGAAAAATAATTTTTTTGGGTTAAATCATAATAAATCGATGATGTAAATGCTAAAACATTATTAGTTCGCTGATTTGCAGTTTAATTTATGGAATAAAAGGTGGTAAATATAGTCATCAGTGATCGGAACTGAAAGTGGTAAGCAGTGTTACTACTGAGCGTCAAGGGTAAAAATATCTTTGAATATTCATTGCTAAATATACTTACCACTTAATTTTAGGTAATTCAAAACAACTTAATCCAACTTCTTTAGTTAGAAATCATGGAACTGCTGGGGATTCAAATCCATGGTGTCTTAAAGTTTGAAGTTCATTTAACATTTGATAGGACGGCTAGGCTATTTCAATTCCATAAAAAATACAACAGTTGTAAACTGGTGCAGTTTTATTAATAACATCTTAATCACTTTTTGCATTAATAAATAATCTAAAATGTCATACATTACAGAATTTAAATAATCAACACTTCAAAAATGAAGTCAAAATATGCATAAAATCATGAACAGGAAGATTCTGAACTGTTAAAAACTCCTACTGCGTCAACAGTTTTTTGTTCATTTTTAAAAAAATGAATGTTGAATTCAAATTTAAAAAATTCAATAACAAATATTGATAATTAAATATAAGAATATCTTAGACATATTAAACACAACAAAGTGGTGTTTCATTTCTGAAACGTTCGCCGGGAGTTAACATTGAATGACACATTCTAGAATTTAATATTATTACAAAAGCTATATCATCGTGAACGGTCAGTGGTAAGCATTCTTTCCACATTTGAATTGAAATAATATTTAACTATAGATTTAATGTATTTCTAAACTGTTAAGGTAACTCAATGGAATTTTTAATCGTCTGATTATCCTATTTATCATTTTAAAATAAATTTTTGGGCCCTCATAAAAACATCTTTTGCAGTCGGTAAGTATATATGCTATAAAGGATTAATCTGAAGCGTATTTTTCTAATATTTTAAGGTATCCGACTAGATTCGGAGAGGAATTTTTGAAAAATGATTAACAAACATTTTTTATTGTACTAAATAACTAAAACAAGACTTTAAATGTCCCTATTAGAAGAAAAAAATACTTTTATTTCCTTTACTTTTTGAAAAAAAAACCCTGCGTATTTAATGAAAATTTAGCAAATTTTTCAATTTTAGGAAACAACAGAATAAAATTAAAAAAATGAAATAATAACATAAAATGAAATCTACGATCACATATTCCAAGTTATCATGTGAGAACATTTTATGCCATTATTTTTCTTAATTAATTTAAGTCATTAACCAGTTGAAACCGGCTTGAAACATGCACGGGACCTTTTTCGGTCTCTATCCCCCCCCCTCTCTATACATACATACAT